>JABTTQ020002323.1:0-204660 GCA_016081115.2 Rehmannia glutinosa | reverse complement strand
TTATAGTACTCTTTTGAAAATTTGCCCGTTGAAGAGATAAAGGCTAATTTTCAAAAGACACTTGGTCGTTGGCTTGTCTTGTTGCGATCCTTGATCTTGACATTTCCTCGTATTAAATGAACATTCGACTTTTCATAGTCGACACAAGGTGCATGCTTCCCATTGGTTTATTCTTTTGCAGACGCTTAGGGATGAGCACTTTAAGTCATGGCAAAGATGGAAGTATTACTTGTTTAGGTAATGTTCTTGACTTCGTAACAACGGATTCTTTTCGATTGTCTTGACATGATCGCTTTCCTTAACTTCCCAGGTGACTTGAGTCGGCTCCCAATCATGGATGACTCATCTCATCACTTCAACTTGAGACTTGGCTATCTTGAGTTGACTTGACACACTTCACACAATCGTATCATAGTTGTTACTCTTGATCGAGTTCTTGTCTTCTTTTCCTTGCTATACTCAAATTTGCTTCATAGCGGAGTCTTCATCTCGATCTTGATTGACTTCTTGTATGTCCAGCGTAGCCGACTGACTCGACTAGTACATCCCTATCTATTTCAATACAAATTATAAAGAAAATGGGGTGCCAACTTTCTAGTCTAAGTTTTACATGACATTCATCAAAATCTAAACAATAAATTTTCCCAACAATTTCCCCTTTTTCATGATGCCAAAACTTAAAACATACATACAAAATGTAAATAGTAGAGATACATACGTCTGCATAATGTAGAAACGAGAGAATGTATGCGTAGAATTGATCCTTTTATTGATCATAACATTCTTGTCCTTTACACACTGTTCACAAAGTGTATCGAGCATCATGGTGTTCTATATCTACGCAAATAAATTTTTTGATTCTTATTCAATGTACGGAAGACTTACATACATATGCATTTACAAAGAAAAATACATGAAGGGGTGGACAACAACACTTCATCGCTTTCGCTTTCTCCTTCTTTCCTCTTGACTCTGTCTTCTCGGTCTTTCTTTCTCTTTTTTCTTCTTCAACTACTTTCTTTTTCTCATAGGCTCTTCCTCGCGCAAACTTCGTCTTTTCTCTTCCTTTCTTGTCTTTCTTCCTAAGAGTTTGTCTTTTATTTTCTTCTTCAATCCTCTTGACATAGTCAACATCTTCCTTGCCACTTCCTTGGCTACTTTCTCTATTCATACCATAAATAGATCCCTCCTTTCTTTCCGGATCTATATATTCGATATTTTTGGGTAGAGGTCTGTGTCCGAAACCTCTTCCTCCATCGCTTCTACCTCTTCCTCTCGGGTGTGTATTGTCTCGGGGCCTTCTTCTTTCCAAGAGTGACCAAATGCAGAGTGGCCAGAGAGATCGCTAGGAGTCTCGCACTGTCGCCTTCTTCGCACTTTGAGGCCTTTTTCCCAATACAAGTCCTGGGTTGGGCTATGGACATGCCTTCAAGTATCCCTTCGGATTCGAGCGTATTGAATTCTTCGACCGATCTGAGCTCGGTTCGATGTCCGAAATGGCATCGGTGTCTCTTCCCGTTGGAATGCCTCCGTATTGTTTCAATATGTCCATCACACGGGCATCCACTTTTCCTTCAACCTCCTTCATCCCTCGCTTCTACTATTTTCCTCTTCTCGCATACATGGGCACAACTGAGTGGTGGAGCGGCAGAGTCACCGGTGTTTGCTTATGATGTCACTGTGACAAGTCCTTGTTGAGGGGTTCTAGCAACCATTAAAGTCATATCCTTTGAACCTTCCCCAACGAATTTTCCCTTTTCTTTCTTATGCTCTTCAAATTGTTTTCTTCCGCTTCAACAGTGCGTCCTTCTTCTCGGCCGATCGATTCTTTTCAACGTCTTTAGGTATTCCTCTTCTCCTTTTTGGCATCATCAAAGGAGAGAGGAACCCCTGAAACATTTTGATGGGTTGGTCTTTGAACCATTCCCATACTTTGTTTCTTTCAAATCGATTCGATTCTTCTTGCATGGCCTAAATCCAATGTGTGTCATCCAATGCTTGAGACACATCTTTTGGCTCTATTTGAGAGATAAAACAAGTGAACATTGCTTCTTGAGCTCTTGATCTGGTTCTTACACCATCTCTTACATCTCCAATGACTAGGTCTGGTGGATGGTCTCTTAGCCATCTCACATCGAGGTTGGAGTAAGTTAGTGGTTCGATCTTCTTGCAAGAATCGTGTTATCTTGAGCAACTTCTCTCATCATCACTTAGTCAGATTGTCCAAATTGTCTTTGAGATTCAGCTATCTCATCTTCACCTTGATTAAATATTCCACTTTTCAGCTTCAACATAGGGACCCATTCGCACGCTTGGCGATTCGAATTTTATCACCTAACTCTTCAAGATCTTCTCCATTTACATTAGGTTCATCAAACACTACATGGATGGACTCTTCTCGTGACCATAGTCCTTTTGTTCAAGACTCTATAGGCTTTGCTTTGAGTGAGTATCCCAAGAAGATACCTTCATCAACTTTGGCATCAAAAGCCTTTAGATTATCTTTTCCATTGTTGTGGATGAAGCATTTACATCCAAATATTTTAAAGTACCCAACATTTGGCTTTCTCCCTGTCCAAATTTCATAGGAGTCTTTGTCGGCCGCTATTTATCATGCATCTATTTTAAGTATAGCATGCGATATTGATGGCTTCAAATTTCAAACTCTTTTGGGTAATCCCGCTTCGACTAACATTGTCCTTGGCACGCTTCCTCGAGAGTTCTATTCCTTCTTTCTCGCAACTCCATTCTCACGTGGAGTCCTTTGCCGCAGAATTCGTGAGCAATACCATTTTCAACACAATCTTGAGTTATTATTCCATTGACAAACTCGGTTCCTTATCATATCTTATCTTTATAATGGTTTGAATTTTCTCATTTTGAACTCTTTTCATTAGTTGAGGTAATTTCGCAAGGTTTCCTTCTTTTTACACATGAAGATCGTCCATGTATATCTTGAATAATCATCCACTACTACTAGAGTGTATTTCTTTCCACTTATGCCGGCCGCTCAATCGGACCAAATAGATCCATATGCAAAGATGCAATATCCTTGTTGAAGATGGACTTGACTTTTCTTTGAATGATGATTTGATTTGCTTACCCATCCGCATGCATCACAAACACTTTCCTTCTTGTACACCGAGTGCGGAACTCCTTCTACAAGATTACTTCTTGTAAGCTTGTTAATTGTGTTGAAATTCAGGGTGACTCAGCTTTCTTGTGCCACATACCCAACTTGACTTCGTCAGTGTTTTTGCTAAAGAGACAAGTGCTTGGTGTAGCATTGACCGACTACCACATACATGTTCTTTTGTGCGGATCTTTGCAACACCACTTCATTTGATTTAGTGTCTCGATTTGGCATACTCCCATATTGAATCCAACATTGTAGCTCTTGTCACATAGTTGGGTGATGCTTAATGTCTTGATTGAAGTTGAGGCCTTCAACGTATGCAACATCTGTGATTTCTAATCCATTTTTCCCGATGGATCCAAAGGTTCTAATTTCCCCTAGAGCTTCATTTCCTCCAAATATGACTTTTGCACCTCTAATCTCCTTGAATTTTGACAGAAATTTTCTTGTTTCTGTCGTGTGTCCGGAATGACCACTATCCATGTACCAGGTTCTTGGCACTCTGCTTTGTTCTTTGAACCTCGCAATCAAGAAAATTAATTTTTAGGTACCCATACTTGCCTGGTCCCGAGGGGTTAGTGTCTTTGTAAGATGATCCAACCAACCTATAGCCAAATGATTTGACTCTAGGGGTTGCCATCTATCTCGTGCCATAATTATAATTCACTTTGGCAAATTGCTTGGGAGCTTTAGGTTCATAGTCAGTCTCTTTTGTCTGTATGCACGTGTGTGTGTTTTAGCAATTTTCTTCTTTGGGTAATTGTGATATCTCTGAGTATAGTGCTTGGTGCATATGTGTGCTGATAATAGCTTGGTTGCCTTTGGAATGACCTTTCTTTGAGTTCTGGCCTTTGCCATTTAGGCTTGTATTCCATAGGTCTTTGCTTTGATATTTCACAATATTCCAATCACTTGACTTGGGTAGTTTCTACCATTCCCGTCATATTTGTTCCTTTTATAGAATTTCTAGGGCTTTTGGTAGCTCTGTTTCTTCTTTACAGAGTACTTCCTGTTTGGAGTTTGCCGAGAACTCTGCCGATTTTTTTCTCATTGTCCTCTCAAAGATACTCAATCGGATGTTTTCCTTTTCTTTTATATCCAAGGCCGCTTTGTTTGGGATTGTGCTTTGGAATAGCTTTGTGTGTGCAATATTTGGTGTCCTGGGTTTTGAGATGCTTCATTACTTGAAGATCCCTTTTCCAAGATCACTCTTGAGTGTGACTATGCACAAAGGAATTAAACCTATACCCTTGTCTCCACATTCTTTTTGGCTCATGATAAGATCATCCAATGATTTAGATGCATTTGTGAATGACACATAACATTTTTGAGATCATTTTCTCTTTTTTCTATAGCAGCTACTATCTCTGCTTTGTTAATTTAGCATTTTTCGACTTTTTTTGTTCTCATCGGCTATGTGACTTAGAGTACTCGGCTCGTTAGTCACCGTGAGTTTTGGCTCTTGAAATGGTTGTTTTCCTCATTTAATAGTGAGTGTGAGGATTTAATGTGCTCAAAGTGTTTCATCATTTTGCCTAATGAATCATAAAGATCGTGGGTGATGAAGTGTGTGTGTCACGATCACTATCACTAGAATCGAATGAGATGAGTTAGAATGTACCTCATCTTCTTGGTCGTTGATCTTGTTCCTTAACCATTAGAAATATTAAGGCTTCTTCTTCGAGTCACTTGAGTAGTCGGAAACTTCACTACTCTCTAAGTCCGCTTCTTCTTGACTTGACTTAGATCAAAGATCTCGGCCAACATTGCCCTTTTCTTTTCTTGCCTTCTTTCTCTCAAGACTTTTCTTTTCTTCTTCATTCTGTACTTATTGACTACATATATTGATCAATGGCAAAGTTTCCTGGTTGTCTCGCAATTCCAACACAAGTTTTCAACTTTTTGATCGACTCTCTCATTTCTTGGGTTGTCGACTCTTTTGATATTCGACCTTTTGATACTCGGCTCTCTTTGGTGGACTATTTTCCCTTGACTTGGAGGGAGCCGAATGTCTTCCGAGTATTCACCTTTGTTTCTTTTGTAGTTCTTGTTTAAGAACTTGTTGAATCTTTTAATCATCAAGGCAATCTCTTCCTGGTCAATGAATTCTTTGGTCTCGGCTCTCTTCCTTCCTTGACAATGAGTCGCAGCTGTTGTTTTGGGCACATCTATCTCCTCTTGATCTTTTCTTCTCAGCTCAAACTCATAGGCTTTGAGGTATGAGAATAGTTCATGATTGGATGTTTTTGATAGGTCCATCGAGTGCCTTAGAGCCATGGTCTTCATTTCCCACTCGTTGGGAGGCTCGCCGATATCTTCATACACATCTCCTTCGTGTGTATTCTTTCCCAAGTCTTTGAGAGCTCATTTGTAATTCGGTGAATCTAGCATCCAAATGTCCATTGTTTGACCTGCAAGCATTTTAAAGTTTTCAAATTTTTGAACAACAACAGATAATTTGTTTTCCTTAATTTGCTCAGATCCTTCACAAATTAAGGTTAATTTATCCCAGATTTCTTTGGTTGTTTTGCAAGATTTGACTTTGTTGAACATGGTTTTGTCCAAAGTCTTGTAAAGTATATCCTTGGCCACATTGTCAAGGTTGTATCTTTTTCTATCATCATTTGTCCACTCGGCTCTTGGCTTTTCAACCATAGTCTGGTCTAGGAGGAGCAACCTCCTCTTTCTCACCGCAGACTTTCCTTGCAAAATGTGTTCACCTTCATTATTTGCGATGGCCCATCCTCTATCACTATCCAAATTTCATCATGTAAAGGCGATAGATGAGCCTGCATACGTATTTTTCCGGTCATCAAATTCTTCAATGGTGAACATAGGAATGCGTGTCAAATTTGCTTCCATAATAATAACTTTCTTTTTTTAAAAAAATGGCTTTTGAAAGAACAAGTGTTAAAAACTTCTTTGAAAACATGGAGATCTGTTCGATAACTAGTGCGGAAGGCTCAATGAACCAACCGCTCTCGATACCACTTGTAAGTCCCAGGGGGTGTGAGTAAGGTTTAGAAGGTGGGGGTGTTGAATAAACCTTACCAACTTTTCGATTTAGTCCTTTTTAAATTAGTTCAGAGTTAATTTCACAGCTATGTTCCCGATGGACAACTAAGTTAGTTAACCAAAGAGTTAGCCACTCAACGACTCAATCGAGCCGTTGATATAATAACTCACTGTTTAGTCTAATACTTAACTCGATTTGTGATGAGATTTTCATTGAGAAGACTTAACACCCTTGAATTTTGGTTTAAATGTGTTTTAACACTTGGTTTTAGCTCTTTGTTAAATATCAATTGGATAGCAAATTATCGCCAGATATTAAATAATATGCGATAAGTAAATGTTTGAAATGTAAATGACACAATAAATTTTATAGAGGTTCGAAGATGGGGTAATTCTTCTAATCCTCTCTTCTCCAACTCCTGGAGGAATCCACTAAGTATTGATCGTAGTACAAAGTGGTTATCACCCGGATGCAAGTCTTGATCACATAGTGACTTGATCCTTTGGGACTCGATCACGAGATGCCTTGTCACACAAATGGTTTCTCGTCCGGCTCACCTTTCTTCACAGTGGCCTTTGCTACTACAACTCACTTGCTCAAGCTTCTTGGATTTGATCACGAAGCCCTCCAATAACTTGAGACCCGGTTCGACCTTGAACCTTTCTGATCCACCTTGGAATGTAGACCCTTTTAATTCTTCAAAAGTTTCATCTTCAACAGTTTGAAGTTGTCTTTCCTTCACAAATGACTTGGTGTTGGATTGATTTCCTTCAAGTTTAGGCTTGAGGATTAGCTTGAATAACTTGAGAATATTTTTTGTAGGTTACAGACTTGAATAATAGCTTGAGTGTTCGTGGTTCGTAACCTTCTCTCAAATTGATTCCCCAGACCTTTTATAGTGCTCTTTTGAAAATTTGCCCGTTGAAGAGATAGGCTAATTTTCAAAAGACACTTGTGGTCGCTGGCTTGTCTTGTTGCGATCCTTGATCTTGACATTTCCTCGTATTAAATGAACATTCACTTTTCGTAGTCGACCAAGGTGCGTGCTTCCCATTGGTTTATTCCTTTTGCACGCTTCGGGGATCAACACTTTAAGTCATGGCGGCATGGAAGTATTACTTGTTTAGGTAATGTTTTTGACTTACGTACAACGGATTCTTTTCGGGTTGTCTTGACTTGACTTCCTTTCCTTAACTTCAGGTGACTTGAGTCGGCTCCCAATCATTGGATGACTCATCCATCACTTCAACTTGAGACTTGACTATCTTGTGTTGACTTGACTTACACTTCACACACCAGATTATCATAGCCGCTACTCCTTCATCGAGTTCTTGTCTTCTTTTTCCTTGCTATACTCACCGCTTCACAGTGAGTCTTCATCCCGATCTTAAATTGACTTCTTGTATGTTCAGGCATAGTGACTTGACTCGGCTAGTACAACCCTATCTATTTCAATACAAATTACAAAGAAAATAGGGTGCCAACTTTCTAGTCTAAGTTTTACATGGAATTCATCAAAATCTAAACAATAAATTTTTTCCCAACAATGTATGAGTGGATTTTTTCGCTATTACACATCGTTTTTAAGAGTTGATGTCTTTGACCACCCATTTCTTGCTTTATAACATCATGTTTAAGATCAATTATTCCAACGAGATGTCTTTGTCCACCCTTTATTAGTTTACAACATCATTTGTTAACATCATTTACTTAAATTAGATGTTATAACACAATTAGTATCACTTTAAAATAAAATAAATTTAATTTTTCCCAATCTTTTTCTTTTTTTTTTTTTTAAAATAGAAATTTCCCCAAACCCTTGACACCTATACTTCTTCAAAACTTACACTTAGAAAATCACGACCCTCGGAACCAAAAAAAAAAAATCATGTCGATCACTCCATCATCTTCATCTCTGTCATCCATCATCTTGAAACTTAGAGAAATGAACAAAAATTAACCCCAGTAGGTCCCAAGGGGTGTGAGAGTAAGGTTTAGATGGGGGGTTGAATAAACCTTACCAACTTTTCGATTTAGTCCTTTTAAAATAGTTCGAGTTAATACTTCACACCTAAGTCCTTGATGGATGACTAAGTTAGTTAACAAATGAGTTAGCCACTCAACGACTCGACCGAGTGTTAATAGAATAACTCACCGCTAGTAGTCTAAGGCTTAACTCAATTGTGATATGTTTTCGGCGGAAGACTTAACACCCTTGAATTTGGTTTAAGTTTGTTTTGACACTTGGTTTTAGCACTTTGTTAAATATCAATTGGGTAGCAAATTTATCAAATGATATAAAATAATATGCGAATTGAAGTCTTTGAAATGTAAATGACACAATAAATTTTATAGAGGTTCAAGATGGGGTAATTATTCTAATCCTCTCTTCTCCAACTCCTGGAAGAATCCACTAAGTATTGATCGAGTACAAAGTGGTTATTAGTACAGATGCAAGTCTTGATCACACAACGACTTGATCCTTTGGGACTCGGTCTGTAGATGTCTTGGTCACACACCGGCTTCTCGTCCGACTCGAACTTCTTCATAGGGCGGCTGCCTTTGCTACTACAACTCACTTGCTCAAGTTTCTTGGATTTGATCACTAAGCCCTCCAATAGCTTGAGACTGTTCGACTTGAACCTTTCTACAATCCTCTGCGGAATGTAGACCCCTTTGATTCTTCAAATATTTCCTCTTCAACTGATTAAAGTCGTCTTTCCTTCACGGATAAGTGTTGGATTGATTTCCTTCAAGTTTTGGTCGAGGATTAAGCTTGAATGATTTGAGAATATTTTGTAGGTTACAACTCAATTGATAGCTTGAATGTTCGTAGTCAAGGTAACCTCTGTGTCTCTTTTTATTTTATTTTTTTTTCTCAAATTGATTCCTCAGCCTTTTATAGTGTTCTTTTGAAAATCATCCCGTTGAAGAGATAGGCTAATTTTCAAAAGACACTTGTGGTCGCTGGCTTGTTTTGTTGCGGACCTTGAAGTTGACATTTCCTCGTATTGAATGAATCTTGACTTTTCGTAGTTCGACACAGTGCGATGCTTCCCATTGGTTTATTTCTTTTGCACGCTTCGGGGTCGAGCACTTCAAGAAAGGCAGTATGGAAGTATTACTTGTTTAAGTAACTTTCTTGACTTCTGTGCAACGGATCCTTTTCAGTTGTCTTGACTTGACTACGCTTCTTTATCTTCCCGGATGACTTTCGAGTCGACTTCCAATCATTGGATGACTCATCCGTCACTTCAACTTGAGACTTGGCTATCTTGGGTTGACTTGATCGACACTTCTCACCTGCATCTCGGTGATACTTCTCCGAGTTCTTGTCTTCTCTTCCTTGCCATACTCACCGCCTCACAATTGTCTTCTTGCATATTTAGGCATAGGCCGACTTAACTTCGGCGAGCCTTATCTATTACAATGCAAATTACAAAGAAAATGAGGTGCCAACTTTCTAGTCTAAGTTTTACATGGCATTCATCAAAATCTAAAAATAAATTTCCCAACAACTTCCCCTTTTTGATGATGCCAAAACTTAAAGCATACATACAAAAAAGTAAATGTCAAAGATACATACAGATAGTGCGATGAATTGAGAGAATGTATGCGTAGAATCAATCTTTTATTGATCATAACATTCTTGTCCTTTACACATTTACAAAGTGTATCGAGCAACCATTTATGTCTACGCAAAGAAAATAGAGAAATTACAGATTTCTTATTCAATGTCTGAAGACTTACATGCTTATGTATTTACAAAAGTAAATTACATGAAGGGGTGGACAAACACTTCATCTCCTTCACCGCTCCTCCTTTTTCCTCATCATCTGTCTTCTTCGACCTTTTTCTTTTCTTCTCTTCTTCACCGCGTTTTCTCATATGCTTTTCTCGCGCTTCATCTCTTCTTTTTCTTTCTTGTCTTTTCTTCCCACAAAATGAGTTTGTCTTTTATTCTCTTCCTCGATTCTCTTTACATACTCATTGTTGTTCTTGGCCACTTGCGGGTTGGCTACTTCATCAAACCCAGCCCAATAGATCCCTCTTTTCTTCCCTGGATCTATGTATTCTATATTTTTGGGTAGAGGTCTGGTCCGAAACCTCTTCCTCCATCGCTTCTTCCTCTTCCTCCGGGTGTGTATTGTCTTGGGGCCTTCTTCTTCCCAAAAGTGACCAAAGCAGAGTGATCAAGGCAGAGTGATTGCCGCAGGTCTGTTGCTGTCGCCTTCTTCACATAGCTTGAGGCCTTTTTCCCAATACAAGTCCCCAGGCTTGGGCCATGGTCATGTTCACGGTATCCTGGATGCGGCGTCTTGAATTCATCAATAGATCTTGGCTCGGTTCGACGTCCGAAATGGCATCGGTGTCTCTTCTTCTGTAGGAATGCCTCCATATTGTTTCATATATCCATCACTCGGGCATCCATCTTTCCTTCCACCTCCTTCATCCTTGCTTCTACTATTTTTCGCCAAAGAATGGGTACCGCTGAGTGTTGGAGCGCAGAGTCACCGGAGTTTGCTTGATGATATTAGCGATGACAAATCCTTGTTGAGGGTTTTAGCAATCATCAATGTCATATCTTTCGAACCTTCCCCCTCAAATGATTTTCCCTTCTTCTCTCTTTTTCTGTTCTTTAGTTGTCTTCTCCTTCATAGTTGTGTCCTTCTTCTCGGCTTCATCTCCTTTTTAACGCCTTTAGGTATTCCTCTTCCCCTTTTTGGCATCATCAAAGGAGAGAGGAACCCCTGAAACATGCCGGAATCATGAAGTCCAAGCGATCGATAGCCGAGTTATGTTTTGAATCTGCTGCGGAGTATGATGCGCGAATTCGAAGCGAGTGGCTTTCGATTCAGTGCCACTTGCTTGATTCAGCCGAGAGGAGGTGAATTTCTTCTCCATCTTCTCCTCTACGCGCGCGAGCTCTTTGCGATGAAATTCACATAGCGCCCATTTATGTGGTATGGGAGGTATGCATTCTCCAATATTTTCCTCGCATCCTCCTTTTCATGTCAACATTATCGGCGCTCCGGACTAGCATTTTATTGAACAATGTTCGTAGCGAACTTGCTCCACGCGCATTGTCTGTTGTTGCCACCATTCCCGAATCGACAATTATTCCTCGTAGATCGGCGGTAAGATTGGCGTCTCGGTAATCCATCTCATGTCTAGTGAGGCCTGGTGCCTTTCCATCTTCTCTATCTCCACAAATATGGCCTTGAAAACTTCTCGAACCTCAAATTTGTCACCTCTGTCTCGGTGGCGCCAAGCAACATCAAAGTCGAAATCTGGGGACGATGGTGTCTCGTTAGAATGACGGGATCGGAGTTTATGGAAACGTTGTCGATCTGTGAGCTGATTCTTCAAGAAGATCGGGTAGCTCGAGAGAGAAAGGGAATGATTCTTCGAATGGATCATCATGGACAACGAGAATATGTTCAATGGTAACTTCGTGCCCGTGATGTGCCCGGTTCGTCAATTCTGCTGCGCGCTTTGGGAGCTGTCTGATTGATCGTGTTTCACCGTGGTCTGTTGGAGTATTGACCCGGTGGTGAGCCTCACTGTCTCAACCAACTCTTCGTCGGTCTCAGATTTTTCCATTTGAGTTGACTGGTCCTCGGCCGTATCGGTGGCGTCATCGGAAGATGATGAGATTTGTAGAGGTGGCTCATCATCGAAATTGAAGGTTTGGCGAGTAGCCTTACGATCGGACTTACTCGTGCTTGGAAGAGCATCCTCACCGAGTTGTTTGGATTTGCGGTGGGGATGACTCAACTTCATCTTTACCTTCGGATCCCAAAATGTTACATCCGGATTGTCTTGGGAATCGTGAAGAGCACTTATCTCCTTCTCGGATGCATCATTGATAGTAGGAGGGACGTTCTACTTCCGTCTCTTTACCCCGGAAGTCTCAACCTTCCTCGCCTTTACTACCTCCCCGCAATCTCAACCGCTGCAGCGAGGCCTTGGACAATCCCTTCGACACTCAACCGCCTTTAGGGTCTTGAGAGGTGACATCCACCGGAGTCTCAACTCCATGGATTGCACTTTCATCGCCAGTGTTAACTCCCGGGCGAGATCCCTCCTGTGCCTCTGTTGGTTTAGCAGGCGTCATTGGCCTTCAAGCGGTTGGCACTTGGTGAGAGCAGTCTCAATCGCCCGAGCCTCTTCGGACAACTTGCTTTGTGTATCTGTTTATGTTTCCATTTCCACTTCGCCTCCGAGATTCATTGTGGAGTCACCGCAGATTCTCCGACCTAACTGCAGGAGAGAGTTTCCCCCTCGGTAGACACCCGGTGAGTGACTTGATTGGGTCACTCGTCTCCAAACTCCCGGCTATTCCTTTGAGTATTCAGCCATTAGGGCGGTGGTAAGACACCTTCATTAGGGGTTGGCTCGACCGGGGTCCCCAAGTTCCCGGTTTCATCGCCAGCCTTTAATGCCTTCATCGAGTGAGCGGGGAAGTGGTAGCGGAACAACGGTTGCAATTTGCTGCACCACTCCCATAGGATCAATCTCCGGTGTGATTTGGAAGATTACCCTAGTCCTTCCATTAATCGTTGCTCATGTAGGACCCTAGATTTCCGCATGGCTTCTTTGCATTTCCAATTCCTCTCAGAAGCCCGGCGGGGTCAGATCCTCATCACTCTGCGAGAGGATGTCAAGATGAGGATGTGTATGATCGGTGGTTCGATAAGGGGACAAATGCTTTGGCCTTCTCACGAGCTTGACTTCCGCGATCTCTGCTTCTCTTTTTCTTTGAAGATCTGCAAGATATATCTGCGATTTTCTTCATCCGATCTTGGACCACGCTGGTCAATCCGAAAAAATTCAACGATTCTTTTTCTTCTTCAATAAACTCCGGTCTTTGAATCGTTTCCACTGGATCGACTCGACTTCCACTTCCTCCATTCTCGCATGACGATTTTGGATGTCCGCATATGGTGGGTATAGGATCATCACATCATCATCTTCTTTATCATCATCTCCTTTTGCCCTTCCTTTTCGGAATAGAAGGCAACATACTCTCCGCTCAACTCCTTCAAAGAAAGATCGGGAACATGCGGAGATATAGTCACTCGCGGCCAGGGAGAGAGTTGTCTCAGTGCTCCTTGTTCTTCAAATTGTATCACCCATCCACAGTGGGTCTTCGACTTGCCTCTGCTGATCGGCCAAAGGAGACTTGCGCGATTGCATCAATAATCTCTGGAGACTCTACTTCTCAAATTGTTTCCATCTGATCTGTTCGGTGAGTGTGGCAGACTCATTGTTTTCTCAAGCTCGACCGCTTGAAGAGGCCTCCTTTTGGTCCTTACCGGAGGAATTTCTGGTTCGAGATGCGGTTTCCTCCGAGTCCTGGCGCGAGGGCGTGCTATTGTCTTTTTCGAGGAGCCGGCCTTCTCGGCTTATCGATCCTCCTTTTCTTAATAACTGGAGAAGGCATTTGGGATTCCTTCTCCATCTGCGGCTGCGGGCGGGTGACTCGGTTGCGGGCGGTGCATTTCTTTTTCTTTCTTTGCAAGGGCAAACAATCTTTCTTTGCAGGTGCGGGGGCAAATGACAACTATTACGGGGAGAGGAGGAAACAATTTGTTTCTTGAGGCACCGATTCTCCTCACTCAGACCCTCTTGGCGTCGCTCTCTTCTCAGTGCTCACGGAAGGTTAGATCGGAACATTTTCTTGTTTACATGGAACGTCTTTCCATGTCGAAGAGGACTCCTTCACTTCCATCCTCCGGCCAATCACTAGGCCATATCCCAGGATCCTCCAAACGAACCATCCTCCTTGAATGATTTATTCCCAATATTCTCGCGTAGTCTGGCGTATACAAACTCAAACCAGTTCACCTTCTCCTCCTCCATGATCGCGGCCATCACGATCAACTTAGTTTTGGACAGTGATTAAAGCTTTCAAACTTGATATCTATGCATTTGGCAACAATGTCTAACGACTTGTGGTAATCCTCCTTCAAAGACTTCTTATCACCATGTAGACAACCTTTGCGAAAGATCGAGGGTTTGGCTACTTCCTTCCATGCAAAGACCAAATTTACATCCACTTCGTAGATCTCCCAAGCACTCCTTTGGCCGGTAGCAATCGATCTTTCTGCCAAATCCTTGCCGATGATTTTGACTTTCTTCCCGTGAACAAAGGACTTGATGCCTCTCGTCGTGAACTTGGCATTCACTAGAACTCCGCAACCTCTTCCACGTAGGTCATCCGAAACTCCATCATGAGTAAAGGTTTCAGATCCAGATTTTTCCAACTTCTCTCTATTTTTTCTTCACAAGGGTTTAAATGCGCGCTTTGCTTGATTAGACCTTTGAAATCCACAAGAGACCCCGTGTGAATTTGCTTTCCCATTTTGACAAAATCGTAAGTATATGCCATTTCTTGAAGATTTACCGAACAAAACAAAAAAATAACTCGCTTTGAGACTCTGAGGGTTTCGAGAAAACTTTCTTGCTTTGCTTTGCGGAGAGAGATGAACAGGTTTGTGTAAAGTGAGAGAAAGTCGGACGAAATGGTATATGTATGGGTTATGAAAGGGCGTGCGAACGGTTTTGAAATTTAATCAAGATCAATGGCTCGAGATTTTGCACGCCGATTAACATTTAATTTCTCGCATTTAATGCGGCAACATTTATATCCAATCATAAGCTTGGTATGCGACTTTTGATCAGTACACGTCATAAATATCTTGACGTCATTCTTAAAAACATTCCCGCTTAGTAGAAACGACTGCATTTTTTGTCACTTTTCTCATAATCGACTCGGCTTGTTTCTTAGCCGATTCAACTCTTTTTCTCTCCATTCACATCGTGACTCAAATTGTCACCCAACTCATTGCAAATTGACTTTTCCGATCTGGTGATTCACTTAGTCAAGTTTCAAGAGCTCCGCTATTTTCCCATCTTTTCATGTTCCATCTCTTTTCTTTGAGTCTTCTGAGTGTCAACTCACTCAATTAACCCTAATTCATTCTTGAGTTCTCAATGTGCTTTGTTCTTGAGTGTAACACGGGATTTTGAGTGATTGCAATTGCACTTGTGTTATCACACATGATTGGAATTTCCTTTTCTTCAACTTCATAGTCTCTCAGTTCTTTGTCTCATCCGTAAGACTTGGGCACAACAATTTGCTGACTATTCTCGTTTCACCGTGGATGTGGATATTGAGTTTTGCTTCTTCTTTGAACCAGGAAATTAACCTATTTCCAAGCATTTGACATGTACTCAAGTACTTTTCCTGTCAACTCTACATCCAAAGATAGTCGAATCAATAACCAATTAGCTTGAATCCACCTTCCTTTGGATACTATAAGCCAACTTCTTGGCTTCCTTTTAAGTATCTCAATATTCTCTTGCTACGGTCATGTGACTTTCTTTAGGAGCAGATTGAAATCTTGCACATACACCTACAAAGAAAGGTGATGTCCGCCTACTTGGCCGTGAGATAGAGCGGTGATCCAATGAGTGCTCAGATCTTGTTTGATCCACAGGCTTGCCATCCGCATCCATATCCATTTTGACGATGTCTTCATTGGTATTTTTACGTAAGACTTCTCTTCCATACCAAATTTCTCCATTAATTCTCTCCGTGTACTTTGTCGACTTATGAAGGTTCCATCCTTCGATTGTTTTACTTGGAGTCCTAGAAAGAATGTCGACTCTCCCCATCATGCTCATTTCAAATTTGCTTTGCATTAGGTTTGAGAATTTATCACATAGCTCTTTGTTTGTGGATCCAAAAATGATGTCATCCACATATATTTGAACAAGCAAAGTATACTCTTTCCATCTTGAATTCTCAAGAGTGTTCTATCCACTTTTCCTTTTGTGAATCCGTTCTCTGTTAGAAATTGTGATAATGTATCATACCATGCTCTTGGTGCTGTTTCAATCCATATAGAGCTTTCTTGAGCTTGTACACTTTATATCCAAGAGTCTTTTGCTCAAATCCTAGAGGTTGTTCAACATATACTTCTTCTTCCAATAATCCATTCAGAATGCACTTTTTACATCCATTTGATATATAATGAAATTCTTGTGTGCAAAGATAGGCAAGAAACATCCTTATTGCTTCTAATCTTGCAACAGGGGCAAAAGTTTCATCAAAATATATTCCTTCTTCTTGCAATGCCCTTTGGCTACCAATCTTGCCTTGTTTCTTACCACAGAACCTTATTCATTCAATTTGTTTCTGAAAACCCATCTGGTACCAATAACATTTTGATGGGTTGGTCTTTGGACCAATTCCCACACTTTATTCCTTTCAAACTGATTCAGCTCTTCTTGCATGGCTTGAATTCGAGTGTGTGTCATCCAATGCTTGTGACACATCTTTTGGTTCTATTTGAGATCTAAAACAAGTGAACATGGTTTCTTGTTGAGCTCGGATCTGGAGTTCTTACACCTTCTCTTACATCTCCAATGATTAGGTCTGGTGGATGGTCTCTCAGCCATCTCACCTCAGGTTGGAGTAAGTTAGCTGGATTCAGTCGTCTTGCAGCTGTGTTATCTTGAGCAGCTCTCTCATTATCACTTAGCTGCAGATTGTCCAAATTGTCTTTGAGATTCAGCTATCTTTTCTTCATCTTGGTTAATCGCTCCCGGCTTCGGCTTCGACATAGGGACTCTTCTGCACAATTGGCTGATTCAGCTTATCAGCTAACTCTTCAATGTCTTCTTCATTTACCTTGGGTTCATCAAACACCACATGGATGGATTCTTCTGTAACCATTGTTCTCTTGTTGAGCACTCTATAGGCTTTACTTTCAGCTGAGTATCCCAAGAAGATACCTTCATCAACTTTAGCATCAAAAGCCTTTAAATTGTCTTCGCCGTTATTATGGATGAAACATTTGCATCCAAATATTCTAAAATATGCAACATTTGGCTTTCTCCCTGTCCAAATCTCATAGGAGTTTTTGTCACCGTCTGTTTATCATGCATATATTTTGAGTATAGCATCTTTGTGTTTATTGCTTGACCAAAATCTTTTAGCGACCTGCCTTAACTAACATGGTCCTTGGCTTTGGTTCTTTGAGAGTTATGTTCCTTCTTTCTACAACTCCATTCTCACTGTGGAGTTCTTGTCATGAATAGTTCATGAGCAATACCATTTTCAATACAATCTTTTGAGTTATTATTCCATTGACAAACTCGGTTCCTCTATCGATCTAATCTTGATAATGGTTTGACTCTTCTCATTTTGAATTCTCTTCATCACCGTGGGTAGCTTCGCAAGGTTTCTTTCTTCTTACACATGAAAATTGTCCATGTATATCTTGAGTAATCATCTACTACCACCAAGGTGTATTTCTTTCCGCTTATGCTAGCTTGGTTCAATGGACCAAATAGATCCATATGTAACATGTGCAATATTCTTGTTGAAGATGGACATGTCTTTTCTTTGAATTATGATTTGATCTGCTTTCCCATCCGCGTGCATCAAATACACTCTCCCTTCTTGTATCTGAGTCCGGAAGTCCTTCTACAAGATTACTTCTTGCAAGTTTGTTAATAGTTTTGAAATTCAGGTGACTCGCTTCTTGTGCCCACGACCAACTTGATTCGGCAGTGCTCTTTTGCTAGTAGACAAGTGCTTGGTGTTGCGGTTGACCAATCAACCACATACATGTTCTTTTGTCGCATCCTTGTAGCACTACTTCATTAGATTCATGTTCTTGATTTGGCACACTCCCATATTGAATCCAACATTATAGCCCTTGTCACGAGTTGACTTATGCTTAGTAAGTTGAAATTGAGGCCTTCAACATATGCAACATCCGTAATTTCTAATCCATTTTTCTTGATGGATCCAATGCCTCTTATTTCTCCTGGAGCTTCATTCCTCCAAATATAACTTTTGCACCTCTAACTTCCTTGAACTTTTATAGATTTTTCTTATTTCTGTCATGTGTCCGAACAACCACTATCCATGTACCAGGTTCCTTGGCACTCTGTTGTTCCTTGAACCTGCAATCAAGGAAATTAGGTTTTAGGTACCCATACTTGTCTGGGTCCTGAGGGGTTAGTATTGTAAGATGATCCAACCAACCTATAGCCAAATGATTTGACTCTAAGAGGTTGCCATCTATCCGTGCCATAATCATAATTTACTTTGGCAAACCGCAGGGGTTTTGGGTTCATACAACTGTTTCTTTTGTCTGTATGCCTGTGTGTGTGTTTTAGCAATTGCCTTCCTTGGGTAGTTGTGATACCTCTGTGTGTAGTGTTTGGGTGCATATGTGTGCTGAGGATAGCTCTTTTGCCTTTGGAATAGCCTTTCTTTGAGTTCTGTGCCTTTGCCATCTGGCATGTATTCCATAGATCTTTGTTGATTTTCCACATTGTACCAATCGGCTTGGCTTGGGTAATTTCTACCATTCCCATCATATGTGTTCCTTTTCTGAATTTAGGGGTTTTTGGTAGCTCTGTTTCTTCTTTACAGAGTATTTTCTGTTTGGAATTTGCTTTGAGGAACTCGGCCGATTTCTTCTCACCGCCCACTCAGATACTCAATCGGCATTTTCCTTTTCCTTTATAACCAAGGCCAGTTTGGTTGTGATTGTGCTTTGGAATGAATGTGTGTGCACCATTTGGAGTTTTGGATTTTTGAGATGCTTCATTGCTTGAAGATCCTTTTTCCAATATCACTTTGGGAGCTTGACTTAGCATAGAGAAATTAAATCGTAAGCCTGTCTTATCTCCATATTCTCTTTGGCTCATAATAAGATCATCCAAAGATTCAGATGCCTTAGTGAAAGAGGCAATCACATTTTTGAGGTCATTTTCCTTTTTCTATAGCATCTATCTCTGCTATTAACTTAGCATTTTCAGCCTTTATTTCTTTATTCTCATCAGCTATGTGACTCGAGTACTCAGCTCCTTAGTCAGCTGTGAGTTTTGGCTTTTGAGTTGGATGTTCTCCTCATTTAGTAGTGTGTGTGAGGACTTAATGTGCTCAAAGTCTTTCATCATTTTGCCTAATGAATCATAAAGATTAGGGGTGATGAAGTGTGTGTGTCACAATCACTATCACTAGAATCTAAGTGAGATGAGTTAGAATGTACCTCGTCTTCTTGGTCAGTTCGGTCTTGTTCTTTGGCCATTAAACATATCAAGGCTTCTTCTTCGGAGTCACTTGAGTAGTCAGATTCACTACTCTCCGAGTCTGACTGTGTCTTTTGACTTGGCTGTCTCAGCAGTCTCTGCAGCTAACATTGCCTTTTTCTTTTCTTGTCTTCTTTCTCTGAAGACTTTTCTTTCCTCTTCATTCCTGTATTTGTTCACTACAGGATATGGGCAATCAATGGCATAGTGACCGGGTTGCCTGCAGTTCCAAAGATAGACTCTCAACGTTTTGATCGACTCTTTCCATTCTTGGATTGTCGATTCTTTGGTATTCGATCTTTTGATGCTCGCTCTCTTGGGTGGCCAATCTTCCTTGACTTGGAGGGAGCCGAGTGTCTTCTCGGAAGATTCACCTTTGCCTCTTTTTGTAGTTCTTGTTGAAGAATTTGTTGAACCTTTTAACCATCGGGGCAATCTCTTCTTGGTCAATGACTTCTTTGACTTGACTTTCTTCCCATCCTTGACTATTAGAGCAAATTGTTTTGGGCACAATTTGTCTCTTCTTGATCTTTTCTTCTCGCTCAAATTCATAGGCTTTGAGATCTGAGAATAACTCATGGTTGGATGTTTTTGATAGATCCATGGAATGTCTCAAGGCCATGACTTTCATTTCCCACTCACCGGGAGACTTCTTAGAATCTTCATACACATCTCTTTCTAGGTATATTCTTTCCCAAGTGCTGATTGTTCATTGGTAATTTCGGTGAATCTAGCATCCATTGATCCAAGGTTTCTCCCGCAAGCATCTTAAAGTTTTCAAATTTTTGTACAAAGAACAGATAGCTTATTTTCCTTGATTTGCTCGTGAGCCTTCACAAATCAAAGTTAGCTTATCCTAGATTTCTTTTGCGATCTTGCATGATTTGACTTTGTTGAACATGGCTTTGTCCGCAGTTTTGTAAAGAATGTCCTTGGCCACGTTGTCCAAGTTGTATCTTTTTTCTCATCATCATTTGTCTATCCAACTCTTGGTTTTTCAACCATAGCCGTCCGGGAGCAACATCCTCTTCTTCTCTTTCAAATTGCAGCGCCTCCTTGCAAATTGTGTTCACTTTTAAAATTTGCGGTGGCCCATCTTCTATTACTATCCACATTTCATCGTGTAATGCCGATAGATGAGCACGCATACTGAATTTTCCAATCATCAAATTCCTCAATTGGGAACATAGGGATGCGTGTCAAATTTGCTTCCACGATAATAACTTTCTTGAATAAAAGAGTTTTGAAAGATCAAGTGCTAAAGCAAGCTTTGAAAGATTGGAGATCTAGTTCAAACCGAACTCTGGAAGGCTCAATGAACCAACCGCTCCGATACCACTTGTAGTCCCAAGGGGTGTGAGAGTAAGGTTTAGAAGGGGGTGAATAAACCTTACCAACTTTTCGATTTAGTCCTTTTAAAATAGTTCGAGTTAATACTTCACGGCTAAGTCCTTGATGGACAAACTAAATTAGTTAACCAAATGAGTTAGCCACTCAACGGAATCGACCGAGCATTAATAGAATAACTCATTTGCTTAGTCTAAGGCTTAACTCAATTGTGATATGTTTTCGTTGGAAGACTTAACACCCTTGAATTTGGTTTAAGTTTGTTTTGACACTTGGTTTTAGCACTTTGTTAAATATCAATTGGATAGCAAATTTATCAAATAGAGATATAAAATAATATCGCAGAATTGAAGTCTTTGAAATGTAAATGACACAATAAATTTTATAGAGGTTCAAGATGGGGTAATTCTTCTAATCATCTCTTCTCCAACTCCTGGAGGAATCCACTAAGTATTGATCAGTACAAAGTGGTTATCGGTCCGGATGCAAGTCTTGATCATACAAATGACTTGATCCTTTGAGACTCGATCTGGAGATGCCTTGGTCACACACCAAGCTTCTCGTCCGACTCGACTTTTTTCACGGGCGTTTGCGCTTGCTACTACTGACTCACTTGCTCAAGTTTCTTGGATTTGATCACTAAGCCCTCCAATAGCTTGAGACTGGTTCGACCTCAAACCTTTCTACAATCCTCTGCGGAATGTAGACCCTTTGATTCTTCAAATATTTCATCTTCAACTCGATTGAAGTCGTCTTTCCTTCACGGATAAGTGTTGGATTGATTTCTTGAAGTTTTGGTCCGAGGATTAAGCTTGAAGTATTTGAGAATATTTTGTAGGTTACTGACTCAATTGATAGCTTGAATGTTCGTAGTCAAGGTAACCTCTGTGTCTCTTTTTTTTTCTCAAATTGATTCCTCGGCCTTTTATAGTGTTCTTTTGAAAATCGCCCGTTGAAGAGATAAGCTAATTTTCAAAAGACACTTGTGGTCGTTGGCTTGTCTTGTTTCAGATCCTTGAAGTTGACTTTTCCTCGTATTGAATGAATCTTGACTTTTGAGTTCGACACAGTCCATGCTTCCCATTGGTTTATTCCTTTTGCACGCTTCTCGGATCGAGCACTTCAAGAAAGGCAAGATATGGATGTATTACTTGTTTAAGTAACTTTCTAGACTTACGTACCTTGAATCCTTTTCGATTGTCTTGACTTGATCAGTAGTTCTTTATCTTCCCGGATGACTTGATTGACTTCCAATCATTGGATGACTCATCTGTCACTTCAACTTGAGACTTGGCTATCTTGGGTTGACTTGATGACACTTCTCACAAACGCATCTCACCGATACTTCTCCGGTCGAGTTCTTGTCTTCTCTTCCTTGCCATACTCGGTTGACTCACGGAGTTTTCATTCTAGTCTCCGATTGTCTTCTTGCATATTTAGGCATAGGCCGACTTAACTCGGCTCGGCGGCCTTTATCTATTACAATACAAATTGCAAAGAAAATAGGGTGCCAACTTTCTAGTCTAAGTTTTACATGGCATTCATCAAAATCTAAAAATAAATTTCCCAACAAACCCCCTTGGTTTAATTCAACCGATAATGAAACTAATGCATTAACTCTATCAACGGTGGGAAACACCAACAAATATCCTTCATGTGGTTCACCACAGTCCACTATCTTGAGCTTCCCCATGCACTACAAAAAAAGTAATTTAGCGGCGGTTATACAAAATTGCCGGTAAATTAGTATTTAGCTACGCTTTTTCAAATACCGCGATTTAATTTAAAGTATTTAATTTAGAAAAATTTTGTGGTGGATATTTCGGGCGGTTTATAAACCGCACTTTTTCGCCATTTATTTACGTAAACGTTAGGTGAGATTTGAACCATCGATATAAATTTGCCTATAATATTTATTTTCGTTAGCGGTTCACAAAACCGCCAATATATATTTTAATCTAATGCTTAAAACTATTTCTAACAGATGTAAATATTTTTACACTAGGTCAAAACTAAACTTCAACCCCGCAATATTTGCCCATCTCGTCTCCTCTGTGGTTTCGAATATCTCTCTCTGTCTCCTCTCTCTTTCTTCCTCTTTATCTCCTTGATTTGACGATGATGTTCCGATAGGAAACATCACACGAACAACGCCACTTTCTCCCATCCAACTTAGTTGTCTGCTGGTTTCACCTTCCCTTTCATCTTTTTTTCTCTATTGTTGTTTTGGATTTTGAGGTTGGTTATCCACTAAATTTTTGCTTCAAGATTATTGCATCATCAATCATTAATTTGATGTAACTTTCGTGTTGTTTATGCAATTATGCACACAGACAGAGGTTTTTCTACCTTTTAACTATCATCCACGTTTTAATGAGGTGTTGGAAAACATATATATACTATATGTGCTCAACAAAGAATATTATATGTTCAAGTAAATTTATTTGTAACTTGTGAACAAAATCAAGTCTGGGTTCAAGTGGCACCTTTTGAAATGTAATCTGAATTTTCTTCAATTACGGGTTTTGGATTTCTTCATTAGTGGATTGATGCTCGGGGAATGGATGATAAATGGTCGGTGGAGAAAGTACTTCAAGTCATCATTTTATTTTGTTTTAATATGCCACTTTTGTCTAATTTGTAGTGGATTTGGCGTGGATCTTAGTTTTTACGTAAATTGTTGGTCGACTCTCATTGTTATCGATTGTATAATGATTTGTATTTGGATTAAGTTTTCTTTAACTTTTTCGTCAATTCTCCTTGTTATCCATTGTATAATGATTTGTATTTCGATTAAGTTGTATTCGAGAATATTTGACATTTGTAATGAATTGGGATTTGGATTTATTGTGTTGTATTAAGTGATTGATGTTCAACCTAACACTATAACATTTGGCTTATGGCCATTTTCTAAAAGGTTTAACACATCGGTTTCTAATCGATTTTGTTCCTAACAAAGTCGATGATTAACCCAACACTATAACATCATTTTTGTTAGAAATAAAATCGGTTACAAACCGATGTGTTAAGCTCTTATAACATCGTTGCAAAACTAATCTCTTAACTGATCTTAAAGGTAGCCAACAACATTGGTCAAAAACGATGACGCTTAGAAAAAGCTAGCAATCGCAAGTTAACAACATCGATTGGAAAATGATGTCTCACTACAACATAAATGACATTAGGTAACACAAATTTTGTAGCACTTTTTACATAAGGTACATATGTAACAAATGTTTGTAACACTTTTTACATTACAATATTTATGTAACACTTTTGTAGCACTTTGTCAATATGTAACACTTATATGTAACACTTTTTAAGTATCTCTTTCTTTGTTATTTCTTTTGTAAAGCAAATAGGTAACACTTTTATCAATATGTAACGCTTATATGTAACACTTTTATATAAGTAACACTTTTTAAGTATCACTTTTTAATTTTGTTATTTCTTTTGTAACGCAAATAGATATCACTTTATTTAAGAAGCACTCTTGGCAATACTATATTTCATTGATTGTAATACTTTTAAAGCTATATTTTAGTAACAAAAAATTATATAACTATCATTAAATCATGTCAAAGATTTATTTAATTAATTGATGTCACCAAACCTAAAAATTGTAGACATCATGTACTGCTTTTTTAACTGAATTTTTGTTTTTTTTTTACAAAGTATTTATGTTTTGCTTTTTTTTTTTTTACGAAGGTAATTAATTCCGTCTTAATACCGATGGAAAATGCGCATGTATATATTTTATTATTATTGTTTATTGTTTTCTAATTTTTACTAACGGGGCCAATTTTATCGTTAATCTTTTTTTTTTTTTTTTTTAAATAATTACCAATGAAAATTAATGTTGTCAAGTAATTACTTAGAAATTTTTTCTATCGGTAAATTATTTTTCGTTATTTTCTTTATTATTTAATTTTTTTACTTGTTAGGACTTTTTCGTTATTTTGTCCTTTAATATATAATATAATATGATTTTCAAACTATATACTATATAATATAAAATTTGATATATACAGTGTATAATATAATTTATACATATATTATAAAATATAATCTTTATTATATAAAATATATTATATATACATGTGAAGCCCCGATTTTTCCGAGCTTATAATTGATCCTTATTGTCGTTTATACATTTGATCGACTATTTTACCACGTCATTTTGATGGGTAATTATTAATAATATATACATTTTGTACTTTATTTCATTTTATTTAATTACTTGTGATCATGATCTTTATTAATTCTATTTTGCATTTATGATCACTTGGTTGATCATTATTACTATTTTTGTATTTATTAGTCACCTTAGAATTTTAAGAGACTATTTAATTTAGAGACTTTTACCTTATAGAATTAAGATTTTGATTTAGATTTAGTGATCATGAGACTTATAAGTGATCAAGGAAATCACTAATTTGGGACAAAAAAATATATGGAATTACTAATATGCCCTTGTAGTGGACGGCCAACATGGTGAATTTTGGAGTAAAAATATCATCCAACTCTTATACACCTACACCTTATATTAGTCATCTTGTGTATAATTATACCATTAATTCAAACATTATACACATCATATCTTACATTACTTTTTAATATTATTTTGCCAACATGTTGGAAGTCTTCCAACATTCCATTCAAACATTCTCATGCCCATATCTTTGACCTTCAAAATGTTCCCCATGCATGAGGCAAAATGCAAGACACAAAATTAAACAAAATTCTCCTCCTCTCTCTCATTGTTCACGGCCAAGAGGCCTTTGGAGGTGCAAGATTTGGTTCAATTTTACACCAACACCTTCATCTCTTATACAAAATCCTCATCCTTCTCTCTAAAATCTTCCTACCTCTCTCTACTCCTTTCTTCTTCTTCTTCTTAACACTTAACCAAAATACACAAGAAATCATACATTTCTACTTCAAAAAAATTCAAAACGTACACCTCCAAAGGTAAGGAATATTGTTCTCCAATTTATCTTGATATCATCTACCTACCTCTCTTCACTTCTTGACTTAAGTTAATTTTGGTTTTGGAGGTACATTTAGAAGACCATTTGAAGATTAGAGCTTGACATCATCTTGAAGAAGGACTTCAAGAATTGAAGAACAACTAGTAGAGAATTTTGACTACAAGGTAAGATAATGGACTCTAGTGTATTTTCCTTGTTTTTTTTATTTTTTTTCAAATTTTAACACCCCTTTTTCATTTTTGAGAAATAGGGGCTGACCTTAGGTGATTTTGGAGTTGAACCAAAATTTCCAATTTTTAAGCTTCAACTAGTCTCCAATCACCTACTACACAAGGTAAAGTGTAGTCCTTCTCATTTTCTTATCTCCTTTTTTCTCCTTAATTTTTCTCTCATTTTTCTAACTTCAAATTTTTGATATTTCTTGACTTAGGGGCTGACCTAAGAAGCCTCATCCAAAAATTGTGAAATTTATCCTTTTATTTCACAATTTCCAATTTTAAGGTGGGTGGAAAAATATTTTCCAACTATTAGGTGTTTTTATTAAAATGCATTTAGAAAATTTGATCATGAGCCTTGAGATATATATAATCTATGTATTGCATGTCAATTTTATATATCAAGTCATGAAAATTCTCAAGAGTAGCTCAAAATTACTATTTATTGAATTTTAGGTGCATGCATGTGCAATTTAATGTTCTATTTGATGAATTCTTGTATGTATTGGACATGCATGTGTATGATCTTTGAAATTTATGTTTTGGATTACTTATAACCTGGACAAGTCGAGCATAATTAATTAAATTTCAATTTTGGACTTAAAAATATAAAAATGGAAAGTTGGTGGACTAAATTGCAAGAAAATAAAAGTTAAAGGACCCCTCTGCAAATTTCGATTTTTGGGACTGTACTCAGGTTCAAAAATAACTTTTGACATTTTAATAAAGTTTTAAGACTTTTAAGATAAATAAAATCAACCTTTAAAAGCCCAAGGACTAGATTGTAAAATTTTGAAAGTTTAAGGACTACTTTGCAATTTTTAAAACTGCACCAGAACTAAACTTTAAAATTTGAAATTTTTACTCTTAAGGTACTGGGAATTACATATTTTAAAAGTATTCCGAAAATCCAAGTGGTTAGGGCTTGGAAAACAATTTTACTAAAATTGAGGGACTAATGTGTAAAATACTAAACTTGAGGACCCAAATAAAATTTCTGGGACTTATGCAGTTCATGCACTGGAAATACTAACTTAACTATAACCTAATTATATTTTGGACCCAAGGTTCAAATTTCATGACAATTGGACCCCTAAAAGCCTTAAAGGCAATTATTTGAAAATGGGACAAAAATGATATTTTCAAAAGTTAAAGGACCTACACTTATTTCTTTTAAACTCTGATTTTGTACCAATATCCCACTAACCTTAGTGACATTTTCCAACTGGAATCACATTAAAATCCCTTCCGGTTTGTGAGTTCCGATTATTTGAAACTTAAGGTCCGAATTGGCAATGTTTACAAATTTGGGGCCAATGTGAGAATTTTATAAAAACTTGACCTCAAAACTTTAAAACCTGAATATATTGACAATTTAGAGAATTTAGGAACTGACCTCATAATTTTTCAAGGTCGGCTTATTTATTTATTCAATTTTTAACCCCAAAAGTGTTGGTTTTACAAAATGGGGCTAAATTCGTAAATTTTCTTTTATAAAGGACCTAACTCAAATTATTTTCTATTTTACTAAAATAGCCCTGGACCCTCTGACTTGGAGATTTAATTAAAGTATTTTATTTTCCCAAAAAAACCCTTGACTTATCGGATCAATCTGACCGATTAATACCCGATCGCGGAGTGACTTCCTCGCCTTGCGATTTGAATCTATAACGGACTTATGTTCCACCTAATCTTTCAAGATATCGAAGGTTGTTTATCCTTCCGATAATCATCTTCATCCAAATACTCCACCAACGCCATAATTGCCACCCGCGTTTCAAAATTTTCTGAATCGCTTCCCTGAATCAATCATACTCATTTGCCTGGTTGATCGCATGTACTTGTATTTACTTTCTGCTGAGTCAACTTGGTGTGTCGAGCTCACGTCGGAATGGATACATCGGGGATGGAACCGGCAGCTCGGCTGCTATTCCACTCTTCCGCCCCATCGTTCTAATCCCGCGGGAGGGACGGAGTTTGTCCAAGGGAAGCGGGTCGTAGTACCCGAGGTATAATCATGATTATGACAGATCCGAGCCTTGCAAGCTCCACTGTGGATTTTGTCTTTCCCTATGGAGCGATAAGGTGACCGGTCTTGACCATCCTGCCCGAGGAGTTACAAGGAAGAACGAAGGAATCGTTATCCGATCCACACGATTCCGGAGTTATCGGACCCGTTTGGTTGGCGCTACAAATCCGTGCGCAACCGCTTACTTGGTTTGCATTGGTTGGCGCTACAAATCCGTGCGCAACCATTAATTGCCTTGCATGGGATTGGCGTTACATTTCCGTACGCAATCTACTACATGTCTTAATCAATCACATTGTGCTGTGTGACCATGAATCTGTTTCTCGAATCAGTATAAGTATATTATTTAATTATATTTATCACGACGCTTATGAATCGTGTGTTAATTAATGCATCATACTCACGCGTTTTCATATAACTTTTTTCTCACATTAACTATATATCGCCACACTTGCACACGATCACCCGATCCACCGAGATTTCTCTCTCATCCCCACCTATTTTCTAACCTTAGATGAGGACTTCGTTGAAGATCTTTGAACCGACCACGAGAATGAGCCTTGTACTCCGCTTGTTGGATTTACTACTTCTTCTTTTGTTGTTGGACTCTTTTCTTGTGTTGTTGTTGGACTCTTGTATTTCTTTCCATTCCGGTTTAAATCGAAGGGCGTAGGACCCTTTGACTTTAAGTTGTTATATTTGGTTGATTTTTCGGGTATGTAATTTGGATTATGGATCGTGGGACTTGTAAGTTGTATTTGTACTTGTTATTTATTTCCGCCGCTATTTAGACTCTGTTTCATTGGGTTCTCGTTGATATTTGTCTGCAGATGTTTGGTTATTGTATTTAAGTTGTGGATCGTCATCGCGTTCCGTTTGGGCGTGACATTAGAGTGGTATCGAGCTCGGCTAGTAAGATGGAAACTTACACCGAGCGACCCGGATAGGACCCTCGATGCCGTGTTTTGGCGATCTGCGACTTGACCAATTAAGTGTGAAATCGATTTCAAATTGGCATAGAACCATCTTATTGATATTTGAACTAAGTTAGAACGCATATTTTGAGGTTCCATAGTCATACTTGTCTTGACTTAGTTGATTCTTGATGATTTCCTTTATTCATTCTTTCCTTACTCTCTCCTTATCTTTCCTTTACCATTGGTGATCGCCTTTAGTTTGTTGTTACTTTCCCTACGTTATAACTTGATTTACGCAAATAATTATTGTATCCATTTACTCGTGGATCGCAACTAACACTTCAAGATACTGAGAATGGCCGAACATCGAGGGCGTGGGAGACCTCGCCCCGCGTTCCACGAGGGGATGATGACGTGCCCGGGGGCCGGGTACCTTCCCCGAATTACCACCGCCTCCTCCACTGTAGGAGACAACTTGACCGCACAAGCCTTACAAAGAAATAGTAGTTTTCATGAGGCAACAGGCGAGCCTCAACCCGTGCTCCCGAACCCGCCAGAGAGGCAAACGATCGCACGTTGGAGCGATTTCTGCGATTTGACCCACCAGCCTTCTTGGGAGAGCCGGACGATTTGAAGCGAGAAGAATGGGTAGAGAAGTTGGAGAATATCTTCAATGCTCTCCAATACTCGGACGAAAGCGAAAGTCACGCTCGATATTTAAATGAATCGGCCGCTAGAGACCGGTGGAGGCGATTGAAAGGAGTTGGGAACAGGGCCGGTAGCTAGAACATGGGGAAATTTCTTGGCCGAGTTCAATGAATGCAGACATTCCACGGGTTGTGAAAGAGGCGCGCCGAGATGAATTCCACAGTTGAGGCGGGAACATGATCGTAGCTCAGCTCGATCTGAGTTCACTTTCACCGATTGTCCAAGTATGCTCTGGGGACAATCGATCATCAAGAGGATAAGCTTTACAAGTTCACTCGAGGATTGAAATCGGAACTTCATAAACAATGTTGATGTTGAATTGACAACCTACTCACCATGCGAAAGCGACTCTCCGCATCGAGTCGGGATCAACCGTATTGGGACGATTCAACAGAGTAGGCCATCAAACAGTCTCAAGAGAATACTGTGGGACAGACCATCTAAAATGACTGCTAAGTTTGGAAGGACCATTAATAAGAGATAAGGAAAAAGACCAAGATCTGAGAAAAAATCGGGTCAAGTGTGTGCACATTGCCGTAAAACCGGGACATACGCCAACGATCACGTAAACAAGGAAGGTGTTTGCGCGATGGTAATAATCGACACACCAAGCAAGATTGCCCGGTACGATGACCAAACCAAACAGACGCAGCCGCAGGTTTGAAATGGCCCGTGTCGGGCAAGGATGCTGCTCGAGCATTTGCACTAGCCGGACGGGAGGCTCCGGAGGCAACAAATGTGGTGGAAGGTGCGGTTCTAGTATCTAACCACTACGCTAAAATATGTTCGACCCTGGATCAACGCATTCATTTGTTGCACCGCATTTTGTACACAAACCGCATGCATGCATGGAACATATGCCTATATGTCTAGAAGTGTCAACTCCTATGGGTGCAAGTCAGATAACAGATATTATCTATAATGCATGCGAAGTTAAGATTGCTTTGAGATAAACTTTCCTGCCGATTTAATCCTATTACCTATATCCGAATACGACGTGATATTGGGGATGAACTGTTATCTGCACACCATGCGGATGGACGCCATAACAAGTCCATTAAGATATGTGAACCCGGAAAACCCGAAGTGGAAATTTCGGAAGGGCACGAGTTAAGATTGCCCCAATCATTTTAGCAATAAAAGCGAGAAAGGCAATCACTAGAGGGGCTCGAGGGTACTTGGCGTTTGTAATTAACAAACCCAAGGTTGGGGCACAAATCAACCAAGTACCTATAGTATCGGAATATACGGATGTATTTCTACAAGAACTCACCACTATTCCTCCGGATAGGGAAGTCGAGTTCACCATCGAGGTGTTGCCGGGACTCGCCCGATTGCCGAACACCGTATAGAATGTCTCCTCTTGAGTTACAAGAGTTGAAAACGCAATTACGAGAAATTGATGGATGTGGGATTTATCCGACCGAGTGCGTCTCCGTGGGGAGCGCTGTCTTTATTACCTATGGAGGTGGAGCCAAAGGGAAGATAGTTGTGAAAGGGACGTTGAACATTGAAGGACTACGCAAGCTATGTAATATGCTTCATGTAGTTGGTCTTAATGCTAATCTCATCAAGATAAGTCAGGCTATGTGATGATGATCTCTATGTAAAGTTCAACAAAAATTCTTGTGAAGTGTTCAATGAGTCTGACACTTGTATCCTTACTGGCTTGAGGTCTTCGACAATCAATTATCGATATTTTAATGAGCAACTCACACAGGGGCACACAAATGACACTGATCTATGGCATCAAAAATTAGGTCATTTAGCCATAAAAAGCTAATGGAACTTGTGAAATTTGAAGCTTCTATTGGTTTGCCTAAATTGTCTATGAAAAGTGTCAGTGTGTGTGAAAGTTGTCAAAGGGGTAAACAAAAGAGAGTGTTGCATCAAATGACATCACATTTCCACACCACTAGATGTTTGGAGTTAGTTCGTATGGATCTCATGGGTCCAATTGAGATTGAGAGTGTGGGTGGTAGAATGTACTCTTATGTGATTGTTGATGATTTTTCGCGTTATACGTGGACATATTTGTTACGTAAGAAATCAAACTTTTGATTTCTTTAGAATCGGCATAAAAAGGTTTGTAACTTGTATAATTTAATCTGTTGCGAGAATTAGATCGGATCATGGTAAAGAATTTGAGAACTCTTCTTTCGTCATTCGTGATAGAAAGAGGATTTCTCATGAATTTTCCGCACCTAAAACTCCACAACAAAATGGAGTGGCAGAGAGGAAAAATTGTACATTGCAAGAGATACCCCGTGTCATGCTTAGTTCTAAAAAACTTTCAAAAAGGTTTTGGGCTGAAGCTCTAAATGTTGCTTACCATATAGCAAATCATGTATATTTGAGGCTGGATGTTCTATGACCCCATATGAAATTCTTTTGGGAAAGAAGTCTAACTTCAAATATTTTCATGTTTTTGGGTGTGTGTGCTATGTTCTTAATGATCATGATAATCTTGGTAAATTTGATTCCAAAAGTGACCAATGTCTTTTTTTAGGCTACACTTCGAATAGTCATGCCTATCATGTTTACAATCTTCATACTAAGACGATCATGGAATCTGTAAATGTTGTCTTTGATGATCTCCCAGATATTGCAGGGAAGAGTGAAGAAGATAATGTTGGATATCTGCTCGAATTTGTTGAGACTGCCCCAACGAAGGATGTAGGCACAGATGTAACTGAGAATGTGACTGAAGCCCCATCCACAGCTGTCTCAAATGCAGAACTAAATGTTACGGCATCTGAGCCCACATCCGTGTCTCTTTTCTTTGAGTCGGACTACGATTCGACATTGAACCAAAATGAAGAAACCAATAATCCAATCGTGGATCATGGCAGTGATATACCTAGAAGGATTCAGAAAAATCACCCTACGTCTCAAATCATTGGTAACACTACTGATGGTATTAAGACAAGAGGGAAAGGTAAAGTGAACTATCGTGATATGGTAAGAATGGTCTGCTTGTCTACTGATTGTGTTGTTTTGTGTCCAATTTCGAACCTAAAAATGTTATCGAAGCTCTAAAAGACGAATTTTGGATACATGCAATGCAAGAGGAACTAGACCAATTTATCAAAAATGATGTGTGGTTTTTGGTTCCTAGGCCGGAGGATGTTAATGTCATTGGAACAAAATAGATTTTCAAAAACAAAAGAGATGAATGTGGGAAAATTGTTTGTAACCAAGCTCGATTAGTTGCTCAAGGGTACACACAGGTTGAGGGGGTGGATTTCGATCAAACCTTCGCTCCTGTAGCCCGTATTGATTCCATACGTTTGTTACTTGCAATTGCATGTTACTTGGGATTAACTCTTCACCAGATGGATGTAAAAGTGCTTTCTTAAATGGATTTCTAGATGAAGAAGCTTTTGTTAAATAGCCTAAAGGCTTTGAAGACCCTTTTAAGCCTAACCACGTGTATAATCTTAAAAAGGCTCTCTATGGTCTCAAACAAGCCCCCAGAGCTTGGTACGGTAGGCTAACTGAGTACCTTCTTCAAATTGGTTTTAAACGTGGTGAAGTTGATAAAACGTTGTTCATTCAAAAGAAAAACCATGACATCATGATTGCTCAAATCTATGCGGATGACATTGTTTTTGGTTCCTCCTCTGATAAATTGTTAAAAGAATTCATTGCTTGCATGTCCTCCACTTTTGAAATGAGTATGGTAGGTGAGTTAAGTTACTTCCTGGGCTTGCAAATTAAACAATTAAAGAAAGGAATTTTTATCTCACAAAGCAAGTATGCCAAAAATCTTGTGAAAAAGTTTGATCTGGAAAATGGCTCTCACTTGAAGACTCCCATGGGGTGGAGTCAAAAGTTGAGCAAAGAAGATGTGGTTGAAAGTGTTGACCACACCTTGTATAGAAGCATGATAGGAAGCTTGTTGTACTTGATTTGTCATCCTGATATTATGTTCAGTGTTTGCCTTGGTGCTCGTTATCAATCTGATCCCAAGGTTACTCACTTAAAGGCCTTAAACGTATTATTCGATACGTAGGAGGCACAACTGATTTGGGAATTTTGTACAGAAAAAACATTAACGCTAATCTTGTAGGATTTAGTGATTCTGATTGGGCTGGAGATGTTGTTGATCGAAAAAGTACAACTAGTGGATGTTTTTATTTGGAAAATAAATTGGTCTCATGATATAGCAAAAAGCAAAATTGTGTATCTCTTTCGATTGCTAAATCGAGAATATGTAGCATTGGGAGTCGTTGCACACAACCTTTATGGATGAACCATATGATTGAGGACTCGGTTTGCAAAGTGAAACATGTTCAATCGCTAAACACCTATAAAATTCTAAAAATCCTCGCAAGAGAACGAGATCAATTTTAGGGTAGCAAGTTAACCACAAGTCATCTCTCAAGGAAGACTTAGCCAGCAAATAATTATTATGTATCACAATAAACAAAAAATAAATCCTAAACACTCTAACCAGATTTGTTGGTTTTAAATAAACTAAAAGAAAACAATTAAAAAGACGAATTAAAACTAAGTGTGAATAAACTTGGAGAAAAAGATATGGAAGGAAGTCTAGGATTATGGATTCATCTCATCAAACTTGCAAGCAGAATATCAATTAATTGATCATGCGGTTAATAAATATAACAAACATGTAAAGCCTGAGTCTAGATCGATAACTCTCGTATTCTGATTAGGGCTATCCCAACATAATTTGCTATTTTCATTAAACCTAGGGTTAGATAATACATTTCGATTCATAACTAACCCCCTGAATAAATTTAGTCCAGGAATAATATCTTCGATCGATCTCAATTATCCCCTTAAACAATCAAGAGTTGGCCAAACAATCAATCAACAAGTAAAACAATTTATTCAGGAGAGCAGATCAATTAATCAATACTCATGCTTGTTTGTTTGAATCAAATCATCCTAATCCTAGAACAAGGAAATTAGTTCATGCTTGGAGATTGGATCGTAATCTCAATTGAAGGAAAGAAAACAATCATAAACATAATCATGCAACAATAATAATCACCCAACAATTGAAATCGGACAAAAGATATGAAGAAATCTTACTCTTTGATTAAGAATCAAAATAAGTTCAAGGGGAAGAACCCAAGCAATCCCAATGATGAATGGAAGAGAAAAATACCAAAAACTAAAGTCTAGAAGTGCTATGAATGAAGGTGTGTCAAAAATAGGGGCTCCCAAGTTCTATTTATAAGCCTAGAGTCCTAAACAAGGTGGAAGATCCAAAATCGAAAAAATCAAGAATTTCGTGTTCAAGAAGTCGGTGCGCGCCCACGCGAGCAAAGTGCGCCGCCGGTGTCTTGCGTTCGCGCACCTTCAAACATCGAATTGGCTCTCGGTGTCTTCTTATGAATTGTATCTCTATCTCTTAGTTTTCCATATCCACTTCAATCACCTCAATATCAATTTTCTAGTGAGAGTTATGGCCAACATACCAAGACGTGTCATTTCAAATTTCAACATATTAGTTCGATTTGCACATGCTTTTAACCCATCCAAACGTCTTCATTTGCATTTTGTAGCCGAATTATACATTGTAGAAATTTGTCTTAGCTTTCCAATGGTATATGAAGCATGTCAATTGGGCTTCGTATGCGAACGTTACGTCCAAAATACGATGCCTGCCGCAGTTGCGCGAAATGACTTTTTAACTTTTTTTGCTCCAAAACTTGTTTTTTCCACCAAAACCTAAAAAATAAATAAAATAACAAAACATAACACTAAAACATGCAAATGTAAATAAAACACGCCAAAAATATGTATAAATCATCACACAAAACTCACACAAAAATATGCAAAACAACTCCCCACACTTAGCATTTTGCTTGTCCTCAAGCAAATAATAATGCCCATAAATTTAATCAAGAAATATAATGCTTATTTTGAAAATCGATTTTTCCGTAACATCAAGTTCCATCCACCTCGGATTATTCCTCATCGATCATCAACCTTCGCAATAAACTCACTTAGCTAAAGTTAAACAATTGCTCAAGTGTTTGGCTTTCTTTACAAAATTTCAAATTTGTATCAAAAGTCGCAACCCTTATATTCATGCATAAATTATGTAAGTACTAGCCATTTTTTTCACTTGGACTTCCCGAGATATTATTCCACTAGTTGTAAACTTCGGATGTTTTCCAAAGACTCTAGGGTGGTTTCCCATACTCATGTTTAAACCGCCGTTTACGTAAAAGTCAAACATGAGGCACATGAATGCTCCTAGTTAGCAGTATAATCTCGATTGTTCCATTTTTTTAGCGCTCTTTATTGCACATTTTTTCGACGCTTATACTACATTTTTTTCGCAAGGCTAGCAATTTTGTAATCTATAAAATAAAAATAAGGGTTTTAACTCAATTTACATCAATAAAATCTCATAATTCATGCCCCACAACCTCGAGTATTGTTTAACCATCGCCTAACTCGTTTATCGTAAGGGTTAATTCACAACTTAGTAAAATCCTATGCATCAAGTTCGTAATGTCATTTCCTAATTGAGTCTCAAATTAATGCATCAATTTTGAGTTAACTAAATAGTATTATTATTAAACTAGGGATAATTAATAGGCAAAGTAAATTTTTTATTACAAGCGATAACTTATATTATCATTGATGAATTATCCCCCCCAACACATTTAAAACACGCAATGACCTCAATGCGTTAAAGAAAAGGAAGGAGAGCGATGAAATACGTCCCCGAAAATTTTGGAGATTGTTAAGTAATGTCAAAAGTACATCCGCCTATGATTCTCGCAAAAGCCAAATGTAGAAGAAAACACAAAAACAAAAATAGAAAAACTAGAGTAGTGAAAAATAACATGGAAAAATAGAAAACATCCGCATGCAAAGGGAGAAAAACACACAAGAAGAAATAAAAGAGAAAGCAAAAAAACAACCACATTTTTCGGGAGCATCACCGATCATCCACGGGAGGTGGTGGAGGGTGGAGAGGAAAAAGATAGCGTCGATTGTGTTCGATATTCGCACCCCACTTGTTAAGTGAGTTTATTTGGACGCTCGTGTCTCATGAGGGTGTGGAGGCCGGTCATCTCTTTTCGCATGTCGCTGTCGATCTTTGAAAATGGATGAAGTTGCCTTACATAGAATCAAGGCATGATAGACGGCATCCAAACCAATGGCGTGGCCCTGGCTCGGGGCCAAGATGGGTCCGGGCGAAGGGACTTGTAGACCGTGCACCGTGGGTTCATCTCAGACAAGATATCATCGCACCTTGACTTGTATCCCCCAAAGAGATGGAGGCCTCGGTAGGCACCATTTGGGTTCCATTTATGGTTTATAAAACATTTGCGACTAGTAGGATCGCATAATTCTCCTTCCTAAGTTAAAAAATTTGAACCGAAAGCAGACTTTCCTTAGTAATGAAATTTCTTTCTACCTCATGATAATTAAGGTCAAAGGTGACATCGAAATTCTAAAATGTAGGGCAATAAGTGACACAAAATAGCCCATTCCCAAATTGTATGTACTCTTCTTCGAATCCGATAAAACGTATCAAAAATAAAAGTGGTAGTGCATATTTCGGTATAGGACTTAACGCAATAGATAAAAAATAATTTCAGGCACGTCACTTTGTTACTTTCATCTTTTCCAAATAATCGATGTGCGAAAATTTATGAAACAAATAAGTGGCCCGGTCTTGAATGAACCCATTTGGCGTCCCCTTACTCGAAAAATTATCAAAATCAATCAATTCCAACCAAAATGCTTTGCATTAAACGAGTTCGGACAGATCGCAATCCTCTAGTAGAAAATCCAAAATCGATTTCATTACTTTATAATCCACTTTATATTCAACCCCAAGCAAACGACAAGTGAAGTCCGTTAAGTGTGTGTCGAAAAAATGAAGTGTAGTGTAAAATTCAATAACCAATTCCGAGTACGCAACACTCGTCAATTTAATAAAGTTCTTCCCACCCAAAGCCTCAACAAAAGTCATGAAATCACCTTTCAACCCCAAATCATCCAAAATTCGTAAATTTAGAAGGTGAGAAGCGGGTACCTCGCGTTGACTAACCCATGTATACCGTTGCCCCTCCTCCACGAAATAGATTGGGAATGGGGCATCGAATTGTTCGGCCAAATCAATCGGGACCATTGGAGTATCCTCTTGAGCCCTAGAAGTCCCCTCTTGTGCCCTTTTGCCTCGATGTGATGCCATTGATGGAAGATACATGCTTAATCGGAGTGTCTTGATATTGTGGAGGTCGAATTTGTGCATAGGGTAAATTTGGAGAGGGTTTGGAGAGGATTTGCAATCGAAAATTTGGGAAAATATCGCCCCCCCATCGATATTGTTCTTTGTCTGGTCAGTGCACGTGCGCTGCACGCACGGTCGCGCGTCCGCGCATCTTGCGTGGCTTGGTGCACGCGCGCACACCTCTGCTGCCGTCCGTAGCTTCCCGACTCTTCGGCTCCGCGTTCGCACATATGTGCTTGGCGTCCGCGCATGACCTATTTTCAATTTTTTTGATTTATTATTATTAAATAACTATTATACATATCCTTATAAGAGGAGAAAAAGAACTCAAAATACCCATTAGATACGGTTAGTCGAGAAAATAAGAAAAATAAAAAACAATTGGAAAAATTTGGGTTGCCTCCCAATAAGCGCTCACTTAACGTCTTTAGCTTGATGATGCCTCGAGTACGGTTCTTAAGTGAGTTCTTCGAGGCCTATGATCTCAATTATTTCAGCCCGAGATACCCCTTCAAAATATGGTTTAACCCGATGACCATTACCTTGAAAGATTCATGTGTCCTTGGATTAAGTAGTTTTACCATTCCATAGGGGTATACCTCTTCGATCTCAAATGGCCCATTCCATCTTGATTGTAGTTTCCCTGGAAATAACTGCAGTCTTGAGTTAAATAAAAGGACCTTCATACCTAGTTCTAGCTTTTTATGGATAATCCTTTTATCGTGCAACCGCTTGACTTTATCTTTGTATATTCGCGTATTTTCATATGCGTTATTACTGAAGCTTCGTCAAGTTCGGACAATTGCAATTTTCTTTGACTCTGCTTTGTCCAAGTTGAAATTTGTTGCTTTGATAGCCCAATATGCCTTGTGCTCCACTTCAACGGGTAAATGACATGCTTTCCCAAAAATTAGTCTATAGGGGCTCATTCCCAAAATTGTTTTATAAGCTGTTCTGTATGCCCAAATCGCATCATTTAACTTGGCAGCCCAGTCTTTCCTTGTAGGGGTTACTGTCTTCTCCAGAATCCCATTTATTTGTTTGTTGGTGGTTTCTACTTGCCCGAAGTTTGAGGATGATAAGGTGTAGCTACCTTATGTGTGATACCATTTTTCTTCATGAGTTTTTCGAACAATTTGTTGCAAAAATATTTTCCCCCATCGCTAATGATAGCTCTTAGGAATCCAAACCTGCATAAAATATTTTCTTGCACAAACTTGATGACAAGTGTTAGCATCGCATGTCCTCGTGGGGATTGCCTAAACCCACCGGGACACGTAGTCAACAAAAGAACAAGTATATATTCATAATTAAACGACTTAGGAAGGGGCCCATGAGATCAATACCCCACACATCAAATATATTAACTACCAAGTTACTATCCGGAGGCATTTCATTCCTCCTACTAATATTTCGAGTTCTTTGGCATATATCGCATGTCGGCCAAAGTTATGTGCGTCTTTGAACAATGTTGGCCAATAGGGTCCTGATCGCATACAACCTTAAAGGCCGTTTACGGCCTCCAAAGTGCCCACCACAAAGAATTTCATGACAAAATGCCAAAACATCATAATGTTCGTCTTCGGAATGCATCTTCGGATAATTTCATCCTTGCGCATTCTAAACATGTATGGGTCATCCCAAAAGTAGAACCTACAAGTAGATAAAAATCTTTTCTTTTCCTGAAATGAAAGGTTAGTTCTCACAATTCCACATGCAAGATAATTCACAATGTCGGCATACCAAGGAATTGAAGTAACCTCAAATAATTGCTCATGGGGGAAAGAATCAATTATATGCTCATTTTTATGAGAAGCAAGAGTATCATCAATAAGAGTGAGACGAGACAAGTGATCTCTACTACATTCTCGCACTCTTTTCTATCTTTTATTTCAACATTAAATTCTCGCAACATCAAAATCCACCGAATTAACCTAGGTTTAACTTGTGGCTTACTCAACAAGTAACGTAGGGCTGCGTGATCACTATGATAATTACCTTAGACCCAACAATGTAAGATCTGAATTTATCCAAGGAGAAAACAACAGCTAATAGTTCTTTTTCAGTGGTAGTGTAATTTACTTGTGCATCATTAAGAGTCGACTAGCATAGTAAATCACATGGAGCAATTTATCAATTTTTTGTCCTAAGACGGCCCCTACAAAGATGATTAGATGCATCACACATAATTTCAAAAGGCAATGACCAATCGGGAGCAACAACAACATAAGCATCTATCAATTTCTCTTTTAATGTGTTAAAAGCATTCAAACATTTTTCATCAAAATCATAAGGGGCATCTTGAGCAAGCAATTTACAAAGGGGTTGGCTAATTTTTGAAAAATTCTTAATAAACCTTCTATAAAATTATAAAATCCAAAGATGCCCAAGAAAACTCCTAATGCCCTTAACATTAATGGGAGGAGATAGTTCTTCAATAACATCAATTTTCGCTTTATCAACCTCGATCCCTCTTTTTGAAACCACATGGCCTAAAACAATTCCTCTTGGACCATAAAATGGCTTTTTCCCAACTTAAGGTTAAATTGCATTCAATGCATCGTTCAAGAACCTTAGCCAATTTATTAAGACAATCGAGAATAAGAGGATCCAAATACGTAAAAATCATCCATAAATACCTCAATGAAGTCCTTAACCATGTCCGAGAAAATTGAAAACATGCACCTTTGGAAAGTTGTTGGCGCATTGCAAAGTCCAAACGGCATTCGTCGAAATGCAAAAGTCCCAACCGGGCATGTGAAAGTAGTTTTTGCTTGATCCTCCGGTGCGATGGCCACTTGATAATAACCTGACAAACCATCCAAAAATAATAGAAAGCATTTGATTAATAAAGGAAGGAGAAATGATCTTTTTAGTAGCGACATTTGACTTCCTATAATCTATGCACATCCTCCATCCAAATAGTCCTAGTGGGAATAATTTCACCCTTTTCGTTCTCTACAATTGTTATCCCACTCTTTTTTGGTACAACATGCACCGGACTCACCCATTCACTATCTGTAATCGGGTATATCACCCCTTCAGCAAGGAATTTTAATACCTCTTTTTTCACTACTTCCATCATAACGGGGTTCAATCTTCTTTGAGCTTCCCTACTAGGCTTAGCCCCTTCTTCTAGAATAATTCTATGCATGCATGTAGCAGGGATAATCCCCTTGATATCACTCAACCCCCAACCAATTGCATTTTTAAATTTTCTTAGCACTCCCAACAATTCTCCTCTTTTTTCTTTAGAAAGTACAACGAAATAATCACCTATTTCTCCTCACCGCTTCTAAAAACACATATTTTAAATGTTTAGGGAGTTCTTTTAATTCAAGCTTTTGTTGGGGTTTACTATCCACATCTTCAAATGCGAATATTTCCATGACCCCCTCACGTTTTAGGCTAGCCCATACGTCTTCCATGACGTAAAAATATCATCCTCGCTCAAGAAATAAACTGTCAAGACTATAATCATGCAAGAAGGTGTTTTTATCGCCCCATCAATTAAATCAATGAAAGAGCAATTTTTAAGTGATGCATGCGAGGGGATAGGTTTAGTATCGTAAAAAAGAAAGTCATAGTTTCAACGAGAACAGTCATAGTCATGCACCCATTTTTAACATCAATAAGTGTGTGCGTAGTGGCCATAAATGGGCGGCCTAACAGTGTGTGCTCATTATCTTGATTTTGCACTTCCCCTACTTCTAATACAACAAAATCAACGGGACAATGAGACCACTTACTTTTACCAAAATATCTTCAACAATACCTTTAGGTGCAACCGAATTGACCTATCGCAAGTTGAAGACACATTCTAGTGGGCTTCATTTCCCACTAAATCAAGTTGTTTAAAAATAGAATAAGGCATCGATTTATCCCCCCAAAATCGAGCATCCCGGAAGTTTCTTACCGTTTTCCATTGAAATTTTAATAACAAAACTACATGGATCTCGTTGTTTAGGGGCAATTGGTCTTGAAGAATTGCACTTGCCACTTCGAAAATATTACCTTCTCATTGTCGCCAAACTTCCTTTTGTTGGATGCGAGTTCTTTGAAAAATTTGACATAAGTTGACACATTTCATATAACATCTAGCGGAGGTAAATTAACATTAACCTTAGATAACATGTTATAGAAATCCGTGAATTGCTTATCATGTTTTTCGTTCCGGTGACTTGGAAAAGGAATTGGAGGTTTGTAAGGATTGTTGGTTTTGTGAAAGAAAGATCCCTTACTCCCCTCTTCTTCCTTTTGCATGTCTTTTGAATTTGACGCATTCTCGATCTCCGTCGTCACCTACGGGGTTAGTCAAAGTAGTAGAAAATGGAATTTCAACTTTATTATCAATAACCTTACCACTTCGTAACACGGTGATGGCTTGTGCTTGTTCTCGGTTGGCTAGGTAGCTTTCATTTATTTACCACATGTTGAGAAATTTCATCCACTTGGGTGGCTAATTGACCAACTTGGGTTTCAAGACGTTTGAATAAAGCTTCCACGCACTCAAACCGCTGAATGTTGGCCTCTTGAGTTTTCTTACTAACCTTGAATGAACGAACTCATGCTTTCCTCAATTGATGGAGGCCGAGATTGATTTGATAACGACATTGGGGAGGTGGCCTCGGATGGATTTGAGATGGATTTTGAGAATTTCCCCAACTGAAGTTTGGATGATTCCGCCAACCTAGGTTGTAGGTTTGAGCGTAAGGATCATTACGAGGCCTTTGCTGAAAACCCTGGATAGCGTTAATGTCCTCAACCTGTTGTTCAACCACCATATTACAAACATTAACCCCATGACCAAATTCACCACAAATTTCGCATGACTCGACAGAGGGAGGGGCGTTAGATGGATGCCCCCGTGTAGCCAACAATTGTACTTGTTTAGTCAACTCAGTCAATTGTTTTGTCACATCATAACTTGGTGCTACTTCATTCATGGTAGCCCGTTTGCCTCGGGCACTCTTTTGTTGGGAGTTATCACTCATCATCTCTAGAATGTCATAAATTTTATGGGTTGTGTGCACACCCATATCACTCCAGCCAGATTGTCAACCATATATTGAAAGTTACGTGATAATCCATCATAGAAAAATTGGTTTAACAATTCCAGTTGGTAGTGATGATGTGGGCATTTAGTCAGTAAATCTTTGAACCGATCCCAAGCCTCATGAAAAGGTTCACCTTCCATTTGACTGGAAGTAGCTATCTTACCTCGTAGATCCGAAGTTTTTCGATGAGAGTAGTACGCCCATGAACTTATTGTACACCGCCTCCCAAGTAGTAAGAGAGTTGGGAGGTAGAGACATAAGCTATGTTTTTGCCTCGATCCTTCCGAGTATATGGAAAGGCTCATCCTTTAGTTGATCCTCATTCAAATCCTGTAGAGGAAAAGTTTGAATGACATCATAGAATTCCCGAATGAAGTTGAGAGAATCTTCATTGGGCATTCCATAAAAATACGATAATCGAATGAAGTGTATATTTTTTTAGCTCATAGTTCCGTCTTTGCTTGTCCCAGTGATGCAAGAGGTTGCGGTTCGATGATCAGGCGCGAAAACTCACGCATCAAAGGTTGACGTGCCTCCACGTTGTTTCCATTTTGATTATCACCCATTGTTGGCTCGTCTGCTTGTTCTTCCTTTGGAAGATGGTCCGAGAATCCTTGCTACTAACCAAGAATCGTCCCCTTATTCCTTATACTTCTCGAAACACGGTCAATGTCGTCTACGAAAGGTGCAAGCTCCAGATTGAGATTCCTACGACCTTGCATAAACAAACTTAGGAAAACAAATCAAACGTACTTTTGGAATGAAGGTAAAAATCAAAAAGCAAACAAAAAGAAGTCCTAAACAAAAATACGAAAAAAAGCAGACACAATAATTATTACGCCTAAAGCCTTTCCCAAAGAACGGCGCCAAAAATTTTGTTCGGTCACTAAACACCTATAAAAGTCTAACAATCCTAGCAAGAGAACAAGATCAATTGTAGGGTAGCAAGTTAACCACAAGCCGTCATCAAGGAAGACTTAGCCGTAAATAATTATTATGTATCACAATAACAGAAAAATAAATCCTAAACACTCTAACCAGATTTGTTGATTTTAAATAAACTAAAAGAAAACAATTAAAAAGACGCAATTAAAACTAAGCGAATAAACTTGGAGAAAAAGATATGGAAGGAAGTCTAGGATTATGGATTCATCTCATCAAACTTGCAAGCGAGAATATCAATTAATTGATCATGCGGTTAACAAATATAACAAACATGTAAAGACTAGGTCTAGATCTCGATAACTCTCGTATTCACATATTAGGGCTATCCCAACATAATTTGCTATTTTCATCAACCTACGCTTAGATAATACATTACTTGATTCATATCTAACCCCCTGAATAAATTTAGTCCAGAATAATATCTTCAATCGATCTCAATTATCCCCTCAAACAATCAAGAGTTGGCCAAACAATCAATCAACAAATAAAACAATTTATTCAGAAATAAGATCAATTAATCAATACTCATGCTTGTTTGTTTGAATTAAATTATCCCAATCCTAGAACAAGGAAATTAGTTCATGCTTGGAGATGGGATGATAATCTCAATTGAAGGAGAGAAAACAATCATAAACATAATCATGCAACAATAATAATCGCCCAAAAATTGAAATCGGACAAAAGAGATGAAGAAATCTTACTTTTTGATTAAGAAGCAAAATAACTTCAAGGGGAAGGACTCAAGCAATCCTAATGATGAATGGAAGAGAAAAATACCAAAAACTAAAGTCTAGAAGTGCTATGAATGAAGGTGTGTCAAAAATAGGGGCTCCCAAGTCCTATTTATAAACCTAGAGTCCTAAACAAGGTGGAAGAGCCAAAAATTTAAAAGAAAACAAAAAATTCGTGTTCAGCAAGTCGGTGCGCGCGCTATGCAGGTCGTTGCTGCCCGCCGTTGGCGTCCGTGCACCTCGAGACGTCGTAATTTGCTCTTGGTGTCTTCATATGAATTGTATCACTATCTCTTAGCTTTCCATAGCCACTTGAATCACCTAAATATCAATTTTCTAGAGAGGATTATGGCCAAACTATCAAGACGTGTAAGTTCCGAATTTCAACATATTATTTCGACTTGCACATGATTTTAACACATCCAAACGTCTTCATTTGAATTTTGTAGAAGAAATAGACATTGTAGAACTTTGTTTTAGGTTTCCAATGGTATATGAATCATGTCCATTTGCCGTCGGATGCAAACGTTACGTCCAAAATACGATGCCTGCGCGATTCTTGCGCGAAATGACCTTTTAACGTTTTGTTTTCTCCAAAACTTGTTTTTCCCACCAAAACCTAAAAATCAATAAAATAACACAACATAACACTAAAACATGCAAATGCAAATAAAACACGCCAAAAATATGTATAAATCATCACACAAGACACACACAAAAATATGCAAAACAAAACACTCGATTGTCTATTGTGATAATATGAATGCGATTGATATTTCAAAAATCATATCCAACACTCTCGTACTAAACACAGAGATATTAGATATCACTTTATTCGAGATTTAGTTGAGAAAAATATAATTCGAATTGAGTATATAGATATTGAAAATCAACTTGCAAACATCTTCACCAAGGCTTTGTATTTTGGGAGATTCTCTAATTTAAGAAAATCTCTCGGTTTGTGTGTTCTCGAAATGTTACACGAGATGTCACAACATTGCACATCACATCCGCCGTGACATCCTAACACCGCATCTCTTTTCCTCTCCTCTATTTCTTTTTGATTTTTTTGTAGACATCCCCGCATTGTAAGCTCATCATGCATATCTCAAAAAAATGGATTGATGGTTCGAACTAGTCACATATATTGTCTCCTTGAAAATCGGGTGTGAGTTGATCTCTCCAATTCAAAAAAATGATGATTTTTTCCAAGAATGAGTTGTGAATAAAGTCTTGATCATGCTTGGAGGCCTTCTAAAAAAAGCTACCAACCCATTGTGTGAAACTATTCCTTGTGACTAATTTATTCAAGCGTATTGATGTTTAAAAATGCATGATCATGTGAAAAAGAGCTACATATGGCATTTGAGTGAAAGCTCCCTATTGGTTAACTCCTCACGAGACTTGGAAAAATTGAAGAAAACTCGAAAATTTGAAAAGTCAGGGATTACGGTTGCGATTCATTGAATCGCTTAGTACATGTGTGACTCAAAATGTGACGATATTTGAACCTACATCCATTGTTGCAAGACATTTCACCTCTTGTGTGCGATTTTTTTTTTGTTGCTTAGCATTAGGTTTTGCTTGTCCTTGTGATATTGGATTCTTTCTTTGAGATTTGGTTTCCATATATAATCTGAGAGTGATATTTTTCTCTTCCCAAAATCTTGAAAATCTTGATGGATTGATTTTGAGGGTTGAACTGATTTGGAGGATAAGGGAAATCTTATTTTTGATCTTACTTTCCTTATCATAATTTGACATAATTTGGATACTTTGTGAACTAGAGTTTGGAATTAATTGGACTTGATTCCTTTCCTTATTTTTCGATTTTGCCCATGAGTTTTTATTTCCTAAATAAACTCTACTTGTTGCACTTCGATTTTCTTACCGATTATGACTCCTTTTAATCCCTATTTATTTGCGGTACTCGATTACACATCTCCCACTATCTCTCACAATTTTCAAAGTATTTGTGTGGTTGATATTTTTTTTTTCAGGTTCAAAGTTCATCTTCCTCTCCATGGCTAGGTTTGTTTCCTCCATCAAAAACCTATTTGGAAGTACAAGCAAGTCATCATCTTCATCCCAAAATTAAAGAGCCCAAATTTTGAAAAATCCATGGCTAATGTTTCATTGATCCGAATGTTGTCGAGATGGAGTGACATTTGACACTCAGTATCCCCTCCGACAAAAATCCACCTTCTTCTTCTCCGATTAGAGAGGGTTTGGCACCCCCGAGACAGTTGCAACTCCTTCCTCCACTCCCACGAGGTTGCCGCAGAGACCACCACTTCTCCATCTCCAAAAACCCCAGACTGCATTCACTCCGGATGCCCCCGCATCCGGACTTTAAGATGTCCTCGCATCTCGAGATCGCATCTCACACTGGTCAAACCCACGAACCAAGTATGGATTCCTCACTTCCTCAAAGACCCATCTCCTCCAAGTTCAACCCCTACTAGTCTCATCCTGTTCCATTTCGGGAAGAGGCTCTTGCCTCTGTTTTCCCGGGAAAAGGACAATGAAATCAATGTCGACAACCCTCCGGATTTTGAGGTAATTCACACTTTGTTCATGGACCATCGGGAAACCCCGTGTTTGACGTTCGAAATGGCTTAGAGGATACTCTCCAGTTTTTTTGAGGATTCGAGTCTACGCCTGAAATTTCTCCCAAAAGCAAAAGACCATTTTAGAGGCTACTTCAAAGCAAGGGAGATGATTTTTCTATTCCTCACGTCACTTTCGGTGATTTCAAGATAATCAAACCAATTTTTTGTTAAGCCCATAGATAATGTGCGGCCCAGAGCCCAAAGATAGTGATGATGATGTTCCTTTGGCACAAATGGTTCGAAATCCAAGAAAGGCAAAGGTGTGGCCAAGGATGTGACCACATCCACGCCTGCACCTCTGCAGCTGAGTCGAATTCTGAGTTCGATGACTCTAGTGATGAGGATTTTGATGCCTCAAAGGAACCAGACACAGATATTGAGTATGAGGCTATGGTTGATGAAGTTGGTGACGAATTGATAGGCGGAGAACTAAAGGAGGTTGTTGTTGTAGATGCGAGAGGAGGATGTGATGTCATCCGATGACACATCTGACTCTAAGTTTGATATTGGGAGAGCTCATTCTGAGTTATTTTACACAGCTGCTGCAGCTTCTAGGTTTCATGCTTTAATTACCCGTTCTTTTATTGATGATAAATGTAGAGATTATGAGCACTTTGCCAAGTATAATTTGAATCGATTTTTTGAGAACGAAATTTATTAACCAATATTGATATTGCTCTTCCTTATGTTGATACTTTGTGGTTTGTGAGTTTTATACCAACATGTCCACGAATTGCTCTTAGACGGTCTCCGAAGTATGGTAAGGTTTTTGTTCGCAATAGGATTTATGAGTTTAATCCTTCAAATCAATTGCTTATTTGATATGTCGACTTTGAAAAGGGTGAGGTTCCTCCGATTTCAATGAAATTACCAGGTTTTCTCACTGTGGCCATGAAAAAGAGTGGCTGCTTTGAGGTCCCAATGGGTGTGAGTGTAAGGTTTAGAAGGGGGTTGAATAAACCTTACCAAATTTTTCGATTTAGTCCTTTTAAAAGTTCGAGTTGATACTACATGTTTGTGTCCTTGGTGGACACCAATTTAGTTAATCAAGAGAGTTAGTCACTCAACGACTTCGATCGAAATTTGTTGATAGAATAACTCACCGTTAAGACCGAAAGTTAGCTCAACTCGTGGTTTGATTTCATTGGAAGACTTAACACCCTTAATATGGTTTAGTAGAGATTTAAAGCTTGATTTAGTACTTAGAGATTATCTAATGGATAGCAAATATGTCGTGAGAATTAAACAAATATGATGCAGAATTAAAGTGTTGAAATGTAAAAGACACGATAAGTTTTTATAGAGGTTCAAGATGGGGTAATTCTTCTACTCCTCTCTTCTCCAACTCCTGGAGGAATCCACTAGGTATTGATCAAGATACAAAGTGGTAACAGTCCAGATACAAGTCTTGATCACACAAATTTGACTTGATCCTTTGGGACTCGATCTGAGACGCCTTGATCACTCCGCTGGCTTCTCGTGCGACTCGGCCTTCTTCACAGGGCAAATGCTTTGCTACTACAGCCCACTTGCTCAAGCTCTTTGGATTTGATCACTAAGCCCTCCAAAAGCTCAAAACTTGGTTCAACCTTGAACCTTCCTACAATCCTTCGTGGAATGTAGACCCCTTGATTCTTCATAATTTTCTCTTCAACTCGATTGAAGTTATCTTTCCTTCACAAAATGGTCGTGTTGGATTGATGTTCTTCGTAGTGTAGGCTTGAGGATTAAGCGTTTAATAACTTGAGAATATTTCAGGTTACAAAATGTTTCTTTCTTGCTTGTATGGTCAAGGTAACCTATGTAATCTTCGTAACCTTTTCTCGAGTTATTCCTCGCCTTTTATAGTGATCTTTCAAAAATCACGCCCGTTGAAGAGATAGGCTTATTTTTGAAAGTCACTTGTGGTTGTTGGATTGTCTTGTTGCGATCCTTGGAATTGCCATTTCCTCGTATGATTTGTTCTCCAAATTTTCGAGTTCGACACGGTGTAGTGCTTCCCATTGGTTTATTCCTTTTGCACGCTTCGGGGTGAGCACTTGAGAAAGGTAGCATGGAGATATTACTTGTTTAAGTAATTCTCTTGATTTACGTACAACGGATCTTTTCATTATCTCGACTTGACCGCATTTCCTTGCTTTCCCCAGGTGACTTAGAGTCATTTTCCAATCATTGGATGACTCTCCGTCACTCAACTTGAGACTTGGCTTTTCTTGAGTTGACTTGATCGATACTCCACTCACCGCATCTCACCGCTTCTTCAAGAGAGTTCCCCGTCTTCTCTTCTTTGCCATACTCACTGTCTTGCAATGAGTCTTCCTTCTAGTCTCCGCTTGTCTTCTTGCATGTTTGGGCATAGGCGACTTAACTCACTTGACCAGCCCTATTTATTACAATGCGCTTACAACAAAATTGGGGTGCCAACTTCCTATTCTAAGTTTTACATGGCATTCATCAAAATCTAAATAATAAATTTCCCAACAATTTCCCCCTTTTTTATGATGCCAAAACTTAAAACATTCAAAATGTAAATAGCAAAGATACATACGAGATAGTGCATTCACATAGAATGTATGCGTAGAATCAATTCTTTTATTGATCATAACATTCTTGTTCTTTTACACAATCACAGCATTTACAAGGTGTATCGGAGCAAACATTTATCTATACAAAAAAAAAAGAATTTACACTTTATTGCGGAAGACTTACATAGTATGTATTTTCATAGTAAAATACATGAAGGGGTGGACAACAACACTTCATCTCCTTCACGCTCCTTCTTTCATCTTCCTCTGCTCGTCATCTTCTTTTTTCATCTCCACCGCTTTCTTCTTCTTTTTTTCATATGCTTTCCGGCAGCTTCATCTCTTCTTAATCTCTCTTGTCTTTCCTCCCATAGCTGAGTTTGTCTCTTATTTTCTTCTTCTATTCTTTTCGCATACTCAAGATTGCTTTTAGCCACTTGCAAATTGGCTACTTGGTCAAGACCACCCAAAGAGATCCCTCCTTTCTTGCCGGATCTACGTGCTCAATGTTTTTGGGCGGAGGCCTGTCTCCAAACCTCTTCCTCCACCATCGCTTCTTCCTCTTCCTTCCTGGGCGTGTATTGTAGACGGGGTCTTCTTCTTTCCACCAGTGACCGGTGGAGTGACCAGCAGAGCGACCGCCGTAGTCTGTCAGCTGTCGCCTTCTTCACATAACGTGAGACCCTTTTCCCAAGACAAGTCCTAAGCTTGAGCCATAGACATATTTGCAAAGTATCCTTCGATGCGAGCGTTTTAAATCATCAACTCGATCGTGGCTCGGTCCCGACATCCGAGATGGCATAAGTGTCTCTCTTCTCCGGAATGCCTCCATGTTGTTTCAAGATGTTCATAACCTGGGCATCCATTCTTCCTTCCACTTCCTCCATCCCCGCTTCAATTGTCTTTCTCTTTTCACCATAGATATAGCAGTGTGTTGGAGTGGCAGAGTCACGGGAGTTTGTCATTGATAATATCACCGTGACAAGACCTTGTTGGGGGGTTTGTGCAATCATCAAGGTCACATCTTTCGATCCTTCCCCCAACGGACTTTCCTTTCTTTTGTTTTGACACTTCCTCACTGCCTTTTTCCTTCACAAATGCTTCCTCCTTTTCGCCTTCAGATCTCTTTAGCGCTTTAAAGTATTTCTCTTCCCCCTTTTTGGCATCATCAAAGGAGAGAGGAACACCGAAAGCCTGATGATAGTCGAGTTAATGCCTCGAGTCTCCGCGAGTATGCGGCGGCACGAAATTCGGAGCGAGTAGCGTTGGACTCTCACGAAATTAGCTTCATTTCAGCCATGAGAAAGCTGAATTTTCTATCCATATTTTCTTCCAGACGCAGGAGATCACTCTTATTTTGCTCACGCAGCAGCTTTATCTCAAAGAAAGGTGAGCTTCATGCATGTGCTCAATGTGTTCTCTCAATTTCGCTCTTTGCCTCAAAGATTCTCGCTCGCCATACCAACAGCTTGTTGAACAATGTCCTGAAGTATCTAACTTGTTCCACACGCATTGTTTGTCTTTGTTGCCACCATTCCCTTATCCTCGACAAGCAGCGCCTCTCAAGTCGCAGTAAGGTTGGCATCTCTGTTGTCCGGTCGCATGTCCATAGAGGCCTGGTGCCTCTCCATCCGCTCAATTTCAGCAAATAATGCTTTGAGCACCTCCCGAACTTCAATCAAGTTTCTTCCGTTGCGGTGATGGCCACGCAGCGTCAAAGTCATAGTCACCGAACGATGGTACCGACGGAATGACAGAGCTGGTCTGTGGAAGCGTGCGAGTTCGTTCTTCGACTCTTCAGGGAGGTCGGGTACCTCCAGAGAGAAAAGGAAATGATTCTACAAAGGAATCATCACGGCCAACCGGGATTTGTTCAATGATGAGAGGCGCGCGTGAAGTTCCTTTTGAGTCGAACCCATCTGCAGCTTGGGAGCTCGCGCAGTGCACTCTGTTTCACCGGGTCTGTTGTGAAGTGGACCCGAGCTTGCTTGAGCCTTAGTGTCTCAACAGCTTCGTTGGTCTCAAATGGTTTCTCCAATTGAGTGGATGGTCCTTGGCCTTATCGGGCGTCATCGGACGATGATGAGATTTCCATTGGTGGCTCATCATCAAAATTGAAAGTTTGACGAGTAGTCTTGAGATCGATTGCTCGTCCGGGAACATCCTCACTGTTAGAGTCTTTTGGATCTCATCACGGGAATGACTCGACTTTTTCGTCGCTTTCCGATCCCGAACGGTTACATCGATTATTCTCAATCATGAAGCGCGCTTATCTCCTTTTTCGATGGATCAATGATAGCAGGAGGGATGTTCTCTACTTGACTTCTTTACCCCGGAAGTCTCAACCTCCCGTGGCCTTCATTACCTCCCTGCAGCCTCAATCGCAATGGGCTGGACCTCCTTTCGACGGTGTCACTGTCTTAGGGTCTTCGTGGTGGCATCCATTGGAGTCTCAACCCCATGGATTGCACTTTCATCGCCTGCAGTGTTAACTCCCAGGTCGCTCCTTCCTCGTGCCTCGATCGCATCGCCAGCGTCATTAGCCTTCGTAGTTGCTTGGCACCTCACCGAGACAGTCTCAATCTGCCTCGAGCTTCGTTGATGGCAACTTGTTGTTCGTTTTGTGGTTGTACTTTCTCCACTTCGCCTCCTAGATTTGTTGGGAGTCATCCGCAGCATTCTCCGACCTTGCTGCAGTGGAGGAGTTTCCCCTCGGCTAGCGCACCACCGAGTGACTTGGAATAGGGTCACTCGTCTCCAAACTCCCTACTGTTTCTCCGAGTGTTCCCATTGGGGCGGTGTGGTAAGACACCTTCATTATGGGTTGGCTCAACCGGGTCCCCACTAACCCGCCATCGCCATTTCCTTAATTCCTTCTTCCGAGTGAGTGGGGAAGTGGTGGCAAAGAACAACGGTGGCGATTTGCTGCACTACTCCCATTGGATCGATTTCACCGTGTGTTTTGGAGGACTCTCCTGGTCCCTCCATCATACTTTTCTCATGAAGAATTCGGGATTCACACATTGCTTCTTGCATTTGCAACTCTTCTCGGGCGTGCGAGGTCCCGATCCTCATCACTTTCGATAGAATGTCGGGTGAGGATGTGTATGTTCTCAGGTGCCAGAGAGAGGGCGGATGTTGGCCTTCTCTCTTGCCTCGCCTTCCTCGGCCAGCTCTCCTTCTCCTTATCCTTGAAGATCTCGCAGGGATATCCGTGCGCTTTTCTTCATCCAAAGGCTTGAGATCACGAGGTTAGTCCAAGGAAGTTCAGCGCTTCCTCTTCTTCTTCGATAAACTCGGCCGTTGGAACTGTTCCCTTGAACGACTCAATTTCCACTTCCTCCACTCACGCAGACGATTTTGGATGTCCGGGTAAGGTGGGGATAGGATCATCACATCACTATCATCTCTATCGCCTTCTTTTCAGTGTGTCTCAAATTGTGCGCGAACTACACCACCAAGCTGTGTCTTCGCTTTGCCTCTTTGATCGCCTTCTTCAGAGACTTAGTTAGCTTTCATATATAATATCCGAGACTCTACTTCTCCAGCCAGCCTCTCAGATTCTGCTCGGTGAATGGTCACTCAAATGGTTTCTCAAGCTCGGAGTGCTTGATGATTCATCTTCGTCTCCTAGTTTGTACCGAGGGATTTCTGTTCGAGAGAGTTTCTTCCGAGTCTTGGCGGCGGGGGCCGGTGTCTTTGGTGTTTTCTTCGAGGAGCCGGCCATCTTGGCTTATCGATCTCCTATTTTTGACGATCGGAGAAGGTAGTTGAGAGTCCTTCTTGACCGCGCCTCTTTGGGGCGGAGAGACGGTTGCGGGGGCGGTGACTCACCGCAGGGCAGAACAAGTTTGACTTTCTTTCTTTGCGGAGCAGCAGATCTTCTTAGCACGGGGGTAGCTTTCTTCTTTGGTGGAGAGAAACAATCAGATATCTTCGTGGTCACCGATTCCCCTCACTCACTGTCGCCTCTTCTTGGCGTAGGCTCTCTTCGTGCGCCGCAGAGGTTTGATCTAAACATCCTCTTGTTTACATGGAACGCCTTTCCATGTCTAAGAGGGACTCATTTCACCTCCATCACCGGCCAATCACCGAGGCCATATCCTAGGGATCCTCCAAATGTACCATCTTCCTTGAAGGATTTGTTCCCTACATTCTAGCATAGTCTGCAGTAGACAAACTCAAATTTTCTAGTTTATTTTCCTTTCTTCAATGATCGCAGCCATTACAATCAACTTTGCTTTTGACATTGGTCAAAGTCGCCAAATTTGATGTCTATGCATTTGGCAACTATGTCCAACGACTTGTGATAATCCTCCTTCAAAGACCTCTTGTTTGTCTTTGTAAACTATTTTATCATCATAGTCGGGCTTGGCTACTTCCTTCCAAGCAAGGCGGCCAGGTTTACATCACTTCGTTGATTTCTCGATGCTCCTTCCGTCGGTAGTGAGCGGTGTTCACCAAATCCTTGGCGAGATGATGAACTCCTTTCCGTGAACAGAGGATTTGATCCCCTCATCATGAATCTCAGCGTTCACATACAATCGTGCGACCTCCTCCATATAGGTCATCGGATATTCCAACGCCGAAATGGTTTCAGGCCGACGTTTCCAATTTCTCAGAATTTTCTTCACTAGGGTGTCATCGAACCCCCTGTTTCACCATGTCGTCGAAATCCACAAGAGACCCGGTGTGGATTTGCTTTCCTAACTTGACAAAATCATAGGTTGATGCCATTTTTTCGGATTTCACCGAAGAAAACTTAGAGGTTGATTTGAAGATAGATAGGGTTTTGAGAGAGTTTTGCCTTTGCTTCGAGAAAAAGTGAACGGTTTTGGTAATATGAGAGAGAGAAGAAAGAAAGCTTAAGTATGGTTTATGAAAGGACGTGCGGGTGGTTTTTGAAATGTGATCGAAATCAACGGCTTAGATGTTGCATGCCGATTTAGCATTTAATGTCTCGTATTTAATGCGGCAACATTTATATCCAATCATAAGCTTGGTGTGCGCTTTTGCTGTACAAGTCATATTTATGCTTTGACGTAATTCTTAAAAACATTCCCGCTTAGTAAAAACGATCGCGTTTTTGTCACTTTGCTCATAAATGACTCACTTTTACCCTCACCGGTTTAACTCTTCTTCTCACAGCTTCTCTTTGTGACTCAAATTGTCACCGACTTGGTATAAATTGTCTTTTCCGATATGGTCGATTTACTTAGGCCGATTTGTGAGTTCACTCTTTTTCCCATTTTGTGTTCCATTTCTTTTCTTTGATTCTTCCGAGTGTCACCACTCAATTAACCCTAACTCATGCTTGAGTTCTTCAAATCTTGACTCACATAAAGGTTTTGTGAAGATGTCGGCCAATTGTTTATCGGTTGAGATATATTCCAAGATGATGTCCTTCTTTTCAATATGATCTCTTATGAAGTGATATCCGACATCGATATGCTTTGTTCTTGAGTGCAACACAGATTTTGAGTGATTGCAATTGCACTTGTGTTATCACACATGATTGGAATTTCCTTTTCTTCAACTTCATAGTCTCTCACCTTTGTCTCATCCATAGGACTTGGGCACAACAACACCGCCCGCAGCCTATGTATTCTGTTTGTACCAGAGGTGGCTATTGAATTTTGCTTCTTGCTAAACCAGAAATCAGCCTGTTTCCTAGCATTTGACATGTGCCTGAGGTGCTTTTCCTCATCAACTTTGCATCCAAGATAGTCGAGTCCGAATAGCCAATTAGTTTGAATCCACCTTCCTTTGGATACCATAAGCCAACTTTTTGGCTTCTTTTCAAGTATCTCAAGATTCTCTTAGTCTTTGTCATATGGCTCTCTTTTGGAGCAGATTGAAATCTTGCACATACACCTACAAAGAAAGGTGATGTCCGCCACGCTTCTTTGTGAGATAGAGCAATGATCCAATAAGTGCTCAGTATCTTGTTTGATCTACTGTGCTTGCCATCCGCATCCATGTCCATTTTGATGATGTATTCATTGGTATTTTCACGTAAGACTTCTCCTCCATACCAAATTTCTTCATTAAATCTCTGGTGTATTTTGTTTGACTAATGAAGGTTCCATCCTTCATTGTTTCACTTGGAGTCCAAGGAAGAATGTCGCTCTCCCATCATGCTCATTTCAAATTTACTTTGCATGAGGTTTGAAAAATTTTCACACACTCTTTGTTTGTGGATCCAAAAATGATGTCATCCACATATATTTGAACAAGCAAGATACTCTTTTTGTCTTGAATTAAAAGTGTTCTATCTATTTTTCCTCCTTGTGAATCCATTCTCGCTTAGGAATTGTGACAAGGTATCATACCATGCTTTGGGTGTCTGTTTCAATTCATACGAGCTTTCTTGAGTTTGTATACCTTATCTCCAAGAGTCTTCGCGCTCAAATCCTCGGAGGTTGTTCAACATACATTTCTTCTTCCAATAAACCATTTAGGAATGCACTTTTTACATCCATCGATATACAATAAAATTCTTGTGAGTCGATAGGCAAGAAACATCCTTATTGCTTCCAATCTTGCTACGAGAGCAAATGTTTCATCAAAATCTATTCCTTCTTCTTGGCAATATCCTTTGGCTACTAGTCTTGCTTTGTTTCTTACCACGTAACCTTCCTCGTTCATCTTGTTTCAACACCCATTTAGTACCAATAACGTTTTGATGGGTGGGTCTTTGAACTAATTCCCATACTTTATTTCTTTCAAACCGATTCACTCTTCTTGCATAGCTTGAATCCAATGTGTGTCATCCAATGCTTGTGACATCTTTGGGCTCTATTTGCGAGATAAAGCATGTGAACATAGCTTCTTGTTGAGTTCGATCTTGTTTTGACACCTTCTCTTATATCTCCAATGACAAGTTAAGTGGATGGTCTTTCACCTATCTTACATCCGGTTGAAGTGAGTTAGTTGGGTTCGATCGTCTAGCAATGTGTTGCTTTGATCACTCTCTCGTAATCACTTAGTTGCAAATTTTCCACTTGTTTTTGAGATTCACTATCTCATCTTCTTCCTCGAGTTTACAATTCCGCCAAATTGAAGATAGGGATTTTTCTCAGATATGCTTGGATGATTCAAATTTTATCACCGACTCTTCAATATCTTCTCCATTTACATTTGGCTCATCGAATACCACATGAATGGATTCCTCCGCAACCATAGTCCTTTTGTTGAGTACTCAGAGGCTTTGCTTTGCCGAGTATCCCAAGAAGATACCTTCGTCGCTTTAGCATCAAAAGCCTTTAGATTATCTTTGCCATTGTTATGGATGAAGCATTTACATCCAAATATTCTAAAATATGCAACATTTGGTTTTCTTCCAGTCCAAATCTCATAGGAGTCTTTGTCACCGTCTGCTTATCATACATCTTTTTGAGTGTAGCAAGTGTGTGTTGATTGCTTGACCCAAAAATCTTTTTGGTAACCTGCCCTGCTTCAAATAACATGGTCCTTGCCGCTTCTTTGAGAGTTCTATTCCTTCTTTCTCAACTCCATTCTCGCGTGAGTCCTTTGCTGCAGATAATTCATGACCAATGCCATTTTCAATACAAGATCGAGTTATTATCCCATTGACAAACTCGGTTCCTCATCGATCTTATTTTGATAATGGTTTGGCTCTTTCCATTTTGAATTTTCTTCATTAATCGTGGCGCGTTTACGAGAGTTTCTTTCTTTTTACACATGAATATAGTCCATGTATATCTTGAGTAGTCATCTACTACCACCAAGGTGTATTTCTTTCCACTTATGCTAGCCGGGTTCCACTTTGGGCCAAATAGATCCATATGTAGCAGATGTAATATTCTTGTTGAAGATGGACATGTCTTTTCTTTAAATGAAGATTTGATTTGTTTTCCTTCCCCGACATGCATCACATATACTCTCCTTCTTGTATACTCGAGTCCGAAGTCCTTCCACAAGATTACTTCTTGCAAGCTTGTTAATCGTTTTGAAATTCGGGTGACTCGACTTTTTGTGCCACAACCAACTTGATTCATTGTGCTTTTTGCTAATAGACAAAAAGTGTTGGGTGTAGCGGTTGACCAATCTACTACATACATGTTCTTTTGTGTCGCATCCTTGCAACACAACTTCATTTGATTCAAGATCCTTGATTTGGCATATACCCATGTTAAATCCAACATTATAGCCCTTGTCATAGAGTTGATCGATGCTTAACAAGTTGAAGTTGAGTCCTTCAACATATGCCACATCTGTGATTTCTAATCCGTTCTCTTGATGGATCCAATGCCTCTTATTTCACCTCGAGCTTCATTTCCTCCAAATATGACTTTTGCTCCTTTAACTTCCTTGAATTTCGGCTGATTTTTCTTGTTTCTGTCATATGTCCGGGAATGTACCACTATCCATGTACCAGGTTCCTTGGCACTCACTGTTTCTTGAACCCGCAATCAAGGAAATTAAGTTTTAGGTACCCATATTTGTCCGGGTCCTGAGGGGTTAGGATTGTAAGATGATCCAACCAACTTATAGCCAAATGATTTGACTCTAAGGGGTTGCCATCTATCGCCATAATCATAATTAATCTTGGCAAATTGCTTGGGGATTTTAGGTTCATACAACTGTCTCTTTTGTCAGTATGCCTGTGTATATGTTTTAGCAATCGCCTTCTTTGGGTAATTGTGGTGTCTCCGAGTGTAGTGCCTAGGTGCATATGTGTCTTTGATGAAAGTTCTTATACTTTTGGAATGGCCTTTGCCGAGTTCTAGGCCTTTGTCATTTGAGCTTATATTCCATAAGTCTATGCTTTGATAGTTCACATCATTCCAATCACCTTCGCTTGGATATTTTCTACCATTCCCATCATATGTATTTCTTTTATAGATTTTCTGGAGTTTTTGGTAGCTCTGTTTCTTCTTTACAGAGTATTTTCTATTTGGAGTTTCTTTGAGGAACTCGATCAATCTCTTCTCACTTGTCCTTTCGCACTCAATCAAGTTGTTTTCCTTTTCCTTTATAACCAAGGCTAGTTTGCTTGTAATTGTGCTTTGGAGTGAATGTGTGTGCACCCTTTGAGTTTTGGATTTTTTAGACTCTTCATTGCTTGAAGATCCTTTTTCCAAAATTACTTTTGGAGTTTGACATAGCACGAGGAATTAAATCCTAAGCTGTCTTGTCTCCACATTCTCTTTGACTCATAATAAGATCATCCAATGATTTAGATGCCTTAGTGAATGAGGCAATCACATTTTTGAGGTCATTCTCCCTCTTTTCTATGGCAACTATTTCTCGCTATTAGCTTAGCATTTTCACTTTTAAACTTTCATTCTCATCGCCTATTTGACTTAGAGTACTCGGCTCCTTAGTCACCGTGTGAGTTTTGGCTCTTGAGTAGGCTTTTTCCTCATTTAATAGTGTGTGTGAGGAATTAATGTGTTCAAAATCTTTCATCATTTTGCCTAATGAATCATAAAGATCAGTGGGTGATGAAGTTTTGTGTGTCATAGTCACTATCACTAGAATCGAGTTTGATGAGTTGGAGTGTACCTCATCTTCTTGGTCAGGTTGATCTTGTTCCTTGGCCATCAAACGGATCGGGGCTTTCTTCTTCGAGTCACTTGAGTAGTCACTTCACTACTCTCTCGACTCAGCTATGTCTTTGACTCAAAGATTTTCTCGCAGCCAACATTGCCTTTTTCTTTTCTTGTCTTCTTTCTCAAGACCTTTCTTTCTTCTTCATTCCTGTATTTGTTGACTACAGGATATGGGCAATCAATGGCATAGTGACCTGGTTGCCTACAGTTCCAAAGATAGATATTCAACCTTTTGATCAGCTCTTTCTATTCTTGGATTGTCACCCTTTGATATTCAGCTTTTTGATGATTTGTTCTCTTGGTTGGCCTATCTTCCCTTGACTTGGAGGGAGCCGAGTGTCTTCTCGGAAGATTCGCCCTTGCCTCTCTTGTAGTTCTTATTGAAGAACGTGTTGAACCTTTTAACCATCGTGGCTATTTCTTCTCGGATCAATGACTTCTTTGACCTCAGCTCTCTTTCCATCCTTAATAATTAGAGCAAATTGTTTTGGGTACAAATTGTCTCTTCCTGATCTTTTCTTCTCAGCTCAAATTCGTAGGCTTTGAGATCTGAGAATAGTTCATGGTTGGAGGTCTTCGATAGGTCCATGGAATGTCTTAGTGCCATGACCTTCATTTCCCATTCACCGAGAATTTTTAGGATCTTCATACACATTTCTTCTCGTGTATATTCCTTTCCAAGTGCAGATAGCTCGTTGGTGATTTCTGTGAACCGAGCATCCAGTTGATCCAGGTTTTCTCCTGCGATCATTTTGAAATTCTCAAATTTTTGTACAGCCACTGATAATTTATTTTCTTTGATTTGCTCTGAGCCTTCACAAATCAATGTTAGTTTGTCCCAGATTTCCTTAGCCGTTTTGCATGATTTGACTTTATTGAACATGGCTTTGTCCAAGGTTTTGTAAAGGATGTCCTTGGCTACATTGTCCAGGTTGTATCTTTTTCTGTCATCATTTGTCCATTCAGTTCTTGGTTTTTCAACCATAGCTGGTCTAGGGGCAACATCCTCTTCACCTTCAAATTCGCAGCTCTTCTTACAGTTGTGTTCACCTTTAAGATTTGCAGTGGCCCATCCTCTATCACTATCCACATTTCATCATGTAATGCTGATAGGTGAGCCTGCATACGAATTTTCCAATCATCAAATTCTTCAATTGTGAACATGGGAATTCGTGTCAAATTTGCTTCCATGATAATAAATTTTAATGATAAAAGGAGTTTTGAAAATTTAAGTACTAAAGCAGACTTTGAAAAGTTTGGAGATCTAGTTCAAGAACTGGTCACGGAAGGCTCAATGAACCAACCGCTCTGATACCACTTGTAGGTCCCAAGGGGTGTGAGTGTAAGGTTTAGAAGGGGGGGTTGAATAAACCTTACCAAATTTTTCGATTTAGTCCTTTTAAAAGTTCAGAGTTGATACTACACAGCTGTGTCCTTGGTGGACAACCAATTTAGTTAATCAAGAGACTTTAGTCACTCAACGGACTCGATGAGCTTTTGTTGATAGAATAACTCAGCTGTTAAGACTGAGTTAGCTCAACTGTGGTTTGATTTCAGCGGAAGACTTAACACCCTTAATATGGTTTAGTAGAGATTTAAAGCTTGATTTAGTACTTAGAGATTATCTAATGGATAGCAAATATGTCGTGAGAATTAAACAAATATGATGCAGAATTAAAGTCTTTGAAATGTAAAAGACACGATAAGTTTTTATAGAGGTTCAAGATGGGGTAATTCTTCTACTCCTCTCTTCTCCAACTCTGGAGGAATCCACTAGGTATTAATCAAGATACAAAGTGGTAATGTCCGATATAAAGTCTTGATCACACAAAGTGACTTGATCCTTTGGGACTCGATCTGAGACGCCTTGATCACTCACCAAGCTTCTCGTACGACTCAGCTTCTTCCTTCACAGAGCAGTACTGCGCTTGCTACTACAGCCCACTTGCTCAAGCTCTTTGGATTTGATCACTAAGCCCTCGAAAAAGCTCAAAACTTGGTTCAACCTTGAACCTTCCTACAATCCTTCGTGGAATGTAGACCCCTTGATTCTTCAGATGTTTCTTCAACCGATTGAAGTTATCTTTCCTTCACAGTGAGTGTTGGATTGATGTTCTTCATAGTGTAGGCTTGAGGATTAAGCGTTTAATAACTTGAGAATATTTCATGTTACAAAATGTTTCTTTCTTGCTTGTATGGTCAAGGTAACCTATGTAATCTTCGTAACCTTTCTTTCTTGCCCGTTGAAGAGATAGGCTTATTTTTGAAAGTCACTTGTGGTTGTTGACTTGTCTTGTTGCGATCCTTGGAATTGCCATTTCCTCGTATGAATTGTTCTCCGCCTTTTCGAGTTCGACACGGTGTAGTGCTTCCCATTGGTTTATTCCTTTTGCACGCTTCGGGATGAGCACTTCGAGAAAGGTAGCATGGAGATATTACTTGTTTAAGTAATTCTCTTGATTTCTATGCAACGGATCTTTTTCGATTATCTCGACTTGACCGCATTTCCTTGCTTTCCCCGAGGTGACTTAGAGTCGCTTTCAATCATTGGATGACTCTTCCGTCACTTCAACTTGAGACTTGGCTTTTCTTGAGTTGACTTGACTGATACTCCACTCACCGCATCTCACCGCTCCTTCATAGAGTTCCCGTCTTCTCTTCTTTGCCATACTCAACTGTCTTTGCAAAATGAGTCTTCCTTCTAGTCTCCATTTGTCTTCTTGCATGTTTGGGCATAGTGATTAACTCACTTGACCAAATTTCTATTTATTACAATGCGCTTTTACAACAAAATTGGGGTGCCAATTTCCTATTCTAAGTTTTACATGGCATTCATCAAAATCTAAATAATAAATTTCCCAACACCTGCTCATCCCAAGAAGCTCACATCTTCCCGTCTTACGCCTTTTATGGATTTTTGCACAAAATTTGATGTGCAAACTAGTCTCCATCCAAGAATAATTCCATTGTAACTAGGACGCATGCTAGAGTTTTTGTATCAAATTGAGAAAGGGTTGCCCTTTAATTTTGGCAAATTGGCTTTCGAGTAAGTGACATTCTTTGCTACAAGCGAGTCCAAATCCTGGTCCCTACCATTCCCGATCCTCATCTATAAATCCTGGTTTCTCAAGGATTTGAACCAAGGTAGGGTGATTGCTCTCTAATCCGCCTCTGGGTCTTTCATGTTTCTCGACCACTACTTAGTTCTCGGAATCGAATTGTGGATTTGCCCTTGTATATCTAGGGATGCTCCACCGCTCTTGAAACTCCTATTTATGTTGCATCTCCAGTGTTGATGCCTCTGTTCCTAAGCTTGTTCCGATGTGGCCTCGAATGTGGTTTCGGATGTTGGCAACATTCCGGCTCACATTTCTTCTAACATCCCATTTGTCCCCGTTGTCCGGCTTTCTCACAGTGTATACTGGCCTTTGGTGAGCACCAAATTGCTCACATCATCAAGCTCTCCGCTTCTCAATTGCAAACTATCCTTGGCTCACTTTCTGGCCAAAAAGGGGGAGAGAATGTGGTTGGACCAAGCAATGTTCAAGGGAGAGTTATGGCAACTGAGGCTCCTGTGAACGATGATCCAATTCCTGAAAATGCTGCAGCCCAAGATGTTGATGTTGCACCATTGGCTAGACAGGGTGAAGGCGATGACTGTCTTCAGTTTCATTTTGAAGGACAGATGGATACTAATGTGTCCACTGATGAACTTTATGATATTTAAATCTAGGATGTACTAAACACTATTCTCTAGCTAGGTTTATTTGTTTTTGGTTGTTGATAACTTGATAAAACTCTCTTATGTTATTTTTGCTGTAGTTATGAATGTGACCTGAAATGTGATTGCATTTGTTTCAGTATTTTTACTCAGCATGATATTTAGGGGGAGTTGTTATATTTAGGGGGAGTTAGTTTGTTTTGTGCTTGATATGTGTTTTGTCTAGAAATGCAAAAAGGGGGAGATTGTTAGGGCGTTAATTTTTGCCCAATGCAATTTCCAAATTTACAAAGATTTTGTATTTAATTGTTTTGCCTTTCTAGACTTATAGTATGATTAATACTTATTTAAATTAGGAAAAATCATATTGATATGGTATATATATATATATATATATATATATATATATATAGACTCTTAGATATTTATCTTGTTTCCTAACACAAGTGATTTACTTGTCATATATTTGTATATATCTTCTTTCCTTGTGTATTAGGACTCTTGAAGGGTTTGGATGGCTATATAAAGGGAAGAAGATGTGCATAATCGCATACACAAGAAATACACCGTAGTTACAAGAGTCATTCAAGCATAAGGAGTCTCATCGCCCAGGATGCTATCTCGAATGTGACTACATTTGAGATCACATTCAATCTTGCGATTGTGTTTGTTAGCTTTTTCATCCATTGTTTTTCGTTTTATGATTAACACAGTCCACACATGTCTACTATTGGATGAGTTGAATTACATAGATCGTGTCCACTCTAGATAGAGTTTTTGTTGATTTTCTTCTAGTTGATTTTAGTATTTGTATATGGAATCAAAATGTTTTTACTAGTGGAAAGTTTCACCATATTGGCATATCTACAATCTAGTTGGCTTGTAGATAATTGTTATATCTCGGTGTCTTGTTTCTCGCTTTTCAATATTCCGCCGCATGTAATTATAAATGTGATCATATCTGCAATCACATCTATACTCGCAAAACTTTTACTATTTATCCGTCTTTATAATTCTTTCAAGAATATCCTTGGCCATATTGTCCAGGTTGTATCTCTTTCTATCTTCATTAGTCCATTCACTACGAAGTTTTTCAACTATGGCCGGTCTAGCCTCACTCAGTGAGCAAGATCCTCTCCTTCACCGGAGGTGCTTTTCTTACAAAGAAGATTAACCTTCATTATTTGCGGTGACCCATCTTCTATCACAAGCCACATTTCATCGTAAAGGCCGATAGGTGAGCCTCGCATGCGTATCTTCCAGTCATCAAACTCTTCCATAGTAAACATAGGAATACGATTTAGATTGGTTTCATGATAATAACTTTGCTTTCAAATGAAAGACTTTGAAAACACACGTATTAAACCTTTTGAAAAAGATTGAGATCTAGTTCAAGAACTGGGAAGGCTCAATGAACCAACCACTTTGATACCACTTGTAGGTCCCAAGGGTGTGGTGTAAGGTTTAGAAGGAAGGGGGATTGAATAAACCTTACCAAATTTTCACTTTTTAGTCCTTTTAAAATATTCAACGAGTTGACTAAATCAGCCCACGCCCTTGGGGACAACTAGGTTGGCTTTCTTCAAAGAAAGTTACCCATTCAATAGACTCGTTGAGTTGTTGATAGTATAACTTAGTTGCGCGCCTAACACTTAACATTTAGATGATTTGGTTTTTTAACAAATGAACACTTAACGCCCTTTGTTAATTTTAAGCTCATTTTAACACTTGTTTTAGCACTTGTTATTATCAAAGAGGATAGCAATATAACTTATCAAAGATATAAAAATATAAGCAAGAAAGTAAAATGCTTGAAACTTAAATGACACAAGCAGATTTATAGTGGTCCGGAATGGGGTAATTCCTCTAATCCACTCTTCTTCTCCAACTCCCGGAGGAATCCACTAGGTAGTTGTCTTACTACCCTGGAGTAAAATGCTGAAACTTAAATGACTCTCGGCTTCTTCACAAGACAGCTTGTCTTACTACTTGACTCCCTTCAAGCCTTTGCAATTGATCACACAACCTTCCAACAAACTTGAAACTCCTGGTTCGACCTTGAACCTTACTACATCTCCTTCAACTTGGAGAGTAGACCCTTTTCGTTCTTGAAACTTTTCCTCTTCAACCGGTTGAAGTAATCTTTCCTTCACAAATGTGTTGAATCGAGTTCCTTCGAGTGTTAGGCTTGAGGTATTTTCTTGATAAGCTTTGAGAATATCGCAGTTATGCTTGCTTGAATATTTCTTGTAAGATTGATTTTCCAGTAACCTTTTCTCAAATGCTTCTCACCTTTTATAGTGCTCATCCAAAAATTTGTCCGTTGAAGAGATAGCTATTTTCAAAAGACACTTCTTGTTCGTTGGCTTGTCTTTTCATGGTCTGCAGCAGCAGATGTTGACTCTTCCTCGTATTAAATACCTCTGCAGCCTTTATAAAATGTCCGACACATGCTCCAAAGATTTCCCATTGGTTTATTCTTTTTGCATATTTGTGGGTCAATCACTTTAAGACCTGAAGCTTGACTTATTACTATATCGAGTAATATCTTTGACTTCCTTCCAACGGATCAATGTCAGTCTTGTCTTGACTTGATCGGCCGCTTTTACCCGACTTGAGTCCGCTCGAATCATACAGAATGACTAACTATCAATTCAATCGTTAGACTTGGCTTCTAACTCACTTGATCGACACTTCAACATCCTTTACACATTGTTCCTCGGATGTATCTCCTTCATTTGAGTCTTTGCCTACCATATTAACCATACTCGGTTGACACACAACCGACTTCACTTTGGTCTACAGTTGAATTCTTGCATTCTTCGACATAGCCGACTTCACTCACTCTTTCAATCTATCTACTATAACATAGAAATACAAGGAAAATGGGGTGCCAACTTTCTAGTCTAAGTTTTACATGGTATCATCAAAATCCAAACAAATAAATTTCCTAACATCGCTAGCGACAAGACAAAAATTATTTTGACTAAACCAAATTACTTATGTAAATTTTGTAAAGATTGCCTTTTCTACTCGCTTCACAAATAATTTTATCATTTTTGAGAATAAGATATTTTTCTTTATTAAAAAGAACATCATAATTTAAATCATAAAGTTGGCTCACACTTATCAAACTCGAACTTAAGCCCATCTACTAATAAACATCATTAAGAGAAAAGAAGAACTACCAACGTCTCCATTGCCAAGAATTTTGCCTTTGCCATTTCCGAATATAACTATTCCTCCTTCTTGTAGCTAGATGTTGGTAAAAAGATATACCTTTTCCGACATATGGCGTGAACATCCGTTGTCCACGAGCCATTTGGAATCTTTTTGATTGTGATTGCCCTAAGTACCTAAAATGAAATTATTTTTAGGTACCATAGAGTGTTGGGGTCCGTGAGTGTTAGCATTAAGAAAAAAACAATTGTGCTTAAAAACACGGCCTGGTCGTGCTTTTGAAACATGAGCGTGTTTATGAGTAATTTCACGAACACAACCAATGTTTTGAAATATAGGTGTTTTAATGCTTTTCTACCAACATGGCATGGTCGTGCTTTTAAGCACAACCGTGTTTTTCTCGTTGTCAAAACGTTTCCAGGACAAAAATTATGGAAAGATGTTCAACCTAGCTTTTTGACAACTTTTGTGCAACATTTACATCTCATTATGCTGCACTAAGTCGATATATTCCATCAATTATCACATAAAAACAAGGATTCAACAACCCAACTACTATGGAAGTGGAGCATTTGTTTAATAAGGATGACATTGTTAATGTATTCTTGCACAAAAACAATGTCTATAAAATCCAAGAGTATGAGTTGATTGATTCATTCATTCGCTCATTCACATACATAAAATTCAGATTTTAGAGAGCAAAATTGCATATTGTGAGAAGAGAGGGAGAGTAGAATTGGATATTGAATAGCTTGGAAAGGAAGGCTTGGAGCATAGCATCATTGAAGACAACAAAAGAAGAAGTCTTGTTGTAATCTTGATAAAAGATAAGTTAATCATGTCTATTTCATTTAAATCTTCTTGTATAAGTTCTGCTTTGTCAAAATCATGTTGAGCTAAATCTTTAGTTTTTGAATGTAATTTACTCTAGAATGGATTTGTGATCATGGTTTGAATGTTTTTAATATAATCTTCATATTTTGTGCGATTCAATTATATTATGCTTCATTCATTCAAGTTAATATTTCCTATATTGATTTGAATTTTATTCATCGGGTAATCAAGAGATTTATGGTGAGAAAGAACCAATTTAAGTGAAAAGAGTTGTATGCAATCCTATAAATAGGACCACATAAATCTTCTGGATTAGGTCAATCCTAATATGGGAATTCATAAATCGTTATAATGCAATCTTGAGGTTTTAACTAGAAAGAGATTTCAATTAATCAACTTGAGATTAGGAGTTTGTCACCTTAAATGAGGGTTTAACTTAAATTGGGAATTTCTACGGTTCATGAACCATGAGATTATGTTAAAATGGGATGATAATTACTTAAGGGTTCATGGTTGTATTCATTTTTGTTAAAATCATAAAACTACTCTGAGGGTGTTTGATAAATGGTTTTATCATGATTTTGATGATTCTGTTTTTATAACAAAACAATGGTTTTAAAGGTTGTCCAAATACTCCTAAATGATTTAAATTTTAATATTTTCCTGAGTATTTCTTCAAGTTTTATTTTAGATAAAATTGGACAACACTTTTAATGATTTTGTGTTAATGAGTTTTTACATCTAAACAAGGTTCCTAAATGTTGTCTAAATACTTCCGATCGATTTAAAATGTTTCTACTAAATTTTTGGAGTATTTCTTGAAGTTTATTTTCGACAAACATTGGACAACATTTCCTCTCGTGGTCGACCGATCGCCCTATAGGGCAACCCGTACTGAAGATGATTTTTGGAATGAAAATGAGACGGAAGAAAAATCACACAGTCGACCGTCGCCCTAGGCGTCGGTACTGTGTGAGGCAAAATCTCCCCTGTCCTCAAAATTGGAGGGGTCGACCGGCTAAGGAGGTCGACCGGGTCGAAGCCCCCGTCGATCGGTCGCCCCGCGTGTTATTTTTCAGTGCTTTTTTCTAACGCCTATCTCCAGCGACCGTAGCCTTATGGTTTGACAAAAAAATTCTAACTGCTGCAAAGACACGCTTTTCCTTAAATTGTGGGATTGATTTCTAACAACTATATTCTTCATTTGTCTTGCAATTTTTTATAGATTTCAATCTCCTAGAGGAGCCTATCATATACAAGACATCTTCTATAAATAGATGAAGAATTGAAGCAACACAATAAGATAGAATACTACAACACAACAAGATACACTCAAGCAAACATACTTGTTCTTCATTGTTATTATTCTTGTTGTAATAGCCTAAGGTCTTTCACTTTCACATCTTGAGGTCTAGGCTTATTTCTTGATTACACTTGCACTCATAATTGTAATATTCATTATCGAGTTGTAATCTTGATTTTGGGTTATCATTCAACACAAGATATCCTTGTGAGTGTTCTTGTGGTAAGAACACACTTGGATGATCTAGGTGATAGGTGCAAGAAGATTGTGGTTATCTTCTTATTGAGGTGTTGAAGAATTTGGTATTCTTCAAGGTTGTAGATTGTGGTGATCTTCACAAGGTGCCGTTGGAGATTGTGGTAATCTTCAAGAGAGATTGTGGTAATCTCAAAGGTGGTGTTGTAGAAGAGTGTGGTGATCTTCAAGGTGATGTTGTAAGGTATTGTATTAATTATGGTAATTAATAAAATCTTTTTTTTTTTTTTGAAATCCATCCCTGGATATCTTTGGGGTGGTAGAGGATTAGGCCCTAGGTGGGTTGAACCTCTATAAATCGACGTGTGTTTGTTTACTTCCCGCACCTTTATTATTGTCTTGGCGTATTTGGTTCGAAAAAGAGGGCGAAATCGAAAAGATGGAGATAATCTATTCACCCCCTCTAGATTATCGTAGCCGCTTGACTTACAGAGGGGTTTACATTCGAACACATTCTTGTCTCTTGATCTCATATTTTACATTTTTCCGTTATTCAACCATTTGTAATTTGTTGATTAATTAGATTCTTTATTTTCTTATATTTACAAACAAACTTCTGAAAATTGAGAGATTAGATAATGAAAAGACGGTAATTACTAGTACTCGTAATCCTCGTGGGAATGACACACGGTGACTTCTTAAAACTAAACTATAAAACGATAGGTGCATTTGCCTAAGATTTTTAGAATAGCTTTCTACGCCATCAAGTTTTTGCGCCGTTGCGGGATTGTGATATTAGGAACACTTTATTTTTGTTAATTTAGTCATCTTGTTTTTCTCTTATTATTGCTTTTCTTCTTATCTATCTTTTGTGGGCCTTGTTTAACACTTCTCCATCTTTTACTTGCCCTAGTATATGCCTACTCGTCGTCGCGGTGGGAAGAGCGAAGCCACCGTAGTGACGCAAATACGAGGGGAAGTATTAACACGGGTACGAAGAAGACATAGATGAAAGCAATAATAAAGATTTTGTTATTATGGCGGGTTAACCACAAAGAACGATGTACGACTATGCCAAACCATTAATGGATGACAACATCAAACATCGTGAGGCCCGCATTGCCGCCAACAACTTTGAAATTAAACCTAACATTATTCAAATGGTCCAACAGTTTGTTCAATTTGATGGCCTACCGGATGAAGATCCCAACAATCACATAATAAATTTCCTTGAGATTTGAGATACATTCAAAATCAACGGGGTCTCTGATGATGTTATTCTCCTATGTCCGTTTCCATTTTTCCTTCTGAGATCAAAAAACAATGGTTAAATACTTTACCAAAGGAACTATCACAACATAGAATACTATGGCTGAAAAGTTCCTCCTAAAGTATTTTCCACTCGCAAAACTACTAGATTATGGAAGAAATATCTTCCTTTGCCCAAGTCGATGACGAAATATTCTATGATACTTGGGACTGATTCAAAGAACTACTACGAAAATGCCCTCATCATGGCCTACCCATTTGTTGCAAGTCCAAACTTTCTATAATGGGTTACTTTCCTCAACGAGACAGATGATCGATGCAGCGGCCGGGCAACTCAATAATAAAACACCGTGGCGGCAAGAATTGATTGAGGGGATGGCCATGAACGGATATCATTGGCAATCCATGCGCGACAAATCAAATAGATCGGGTTGGGGTCTATAATACGATGTCGTGGTTACACTAGCCTCGCAAATCGAAGCATTAACTCGGAAGATTGATGATTTGGCAGCTCCCAAACCAAAGGCGCAAGTGTTATCCGGTGAAACGTACGGAGGATTTCATAACTATCGAGTGTCCACACAAGACATCACAAGCGGAACATGCCAATTATGTCGGGAACCAAGCCCTAATCCTCCAAATAATCATTTCAAAGAACACATGCAATCCTAGGTGGCGACAATATCCTAATTTCAGTTGGGGTAATGAAGGCCAACCACGGCCTAATTCCAATCTTAATCCACACACGTCTCCTAGATTCTAGCCGCCCCAAGGAAGCCTAACTTAGAAGAACTCATGGCAAAGATTGTGCAATCAACGATGCTTGATTCCATGCATTGAAACATCATTGAGAAACCAAGAGGCATCTATCCATAACTTGGAAAATTAGATAGGGCAAATCGTAAAGCTTATGTCGAGCGCCACAAGGAGTTTGCCAAGTAACACGAACCACCCTGTGAGAATATGTAAAGGCATTACCATTAGTTCACCACACGAGTTTGCAAAAGTTAACATGCCCATGCAAAAATATGTGGAGAACGAGAAATCGAAGGAAGAGCCTAGAAAATTATGGTTGAAGCATACAAGCCCAAGATCCCTTACCCAAGCCGAATCAAGAAGACAGAAAAGAGGACCAATTCGGGCGTCCTTTTTGGATACTACAATATCACTCATTGATGTGAATGATGGAAAACTCATTTTTGAGCGTAGGAGATGAACAAGTTATCTTTAAGATTCCTATTGATATGACAAATTCTATTGATAATGATCATACTTGTTTTTCTATAAACTCGATTGGCACCAAGATGAATGGTTCTTTGCATATATAACATTTAATGAACTTTTGAAAGATCGTGTTGTTCAGTGTATAGACGTATCTATAGAAAAATTCTTATTTAGGGATGTCATGCAGAAAAGGAAGACCATCAAAGGCAATGGAAATTGTTTGAAGCTCGACTTGATGGTGATGTTGATCAAGACCATGAGAATTATCATAAGCTCGAGGCGCCGCCGACAAATCCCCATATTGATGTCAAATAGTCCAGCTATATAACTCTAAAGAAGCTACCCGGAGGAAACCAAAGTGTTTAATAAATGGTTTTATCATGATTTTGATGATTTTGTTTTTATACCAAAACAATGTTTTTAAAGGTTGTCCAAATACTCCTAAATGATTTAAAATGGTTTTAATATTTTCCGGAGTATTTCCTCAAGTTTATTTTCGACCATATTGGACAACACATCGCGAGTGAAGAGAAACGATCGTCGGCTACGAACGAAGCTCATCTTTCCGCACTTCCACCACCAAGCCACCTCGGTTTGATTCCAAAAATTTTACATTTTGGAAAGAAAGAATGGAATGATATTTACAAGGTTGCGGGTTCGACATTTGGAACACCGTTATTAATGGAGAATCCATTTCGATGAAAGATACACCACACACCTCAAAAGGCTTCAAAAAGCTCAATGATGAAGAGAAGAAAATCATCTCCTTAAATGGTAAAGCTCTTAATATTTTACATTGTTCACTTACCACTTTGGAATTTGATCATGTTGTAGGTATTCGATCGGCACATGAAGTATGGCAAAATTAGAAGCCATCTATGAAGTATATGCAAATGAAAGGAGCAACTCAAAAGCATCTACTTCACAAATGGATACAACATCAAATCCAACAACATGGGATAAGCCTTCTACAACCTCCCATGATGAAAAAGTTGAACAATGCCTCATAGGCATCGAAGAAGAAAACGAGGTAAGTTCTAAACCCTCTACTTCCTATGATAATGATTATAGTGATTTACAAAATGATTATAATGAGCTACAAGATGAATTCCAAAACTTACTTGTTAAATACAAAAATTTGAAAAATGAATTCATTGTTTTGAAAAATGATAAGGATAGTTTATTTACTTCCTATGAATCACTATCATGTGCTCACACCACCACTCTTGACAAGGTTAGAAACCTTGAGAAAGAAAATAGTACTCTTGTTGAGGATATAAATTGCTTGAAAAATGACTTATCTAAATCCAACTTGAGTACCGATAGAATAACCAATATTGTTGATTGTTGTAATAATTCGAAATTAGAACTTGATCATAAGCCTAAGGGTGTCAATCACATGAAAAAGAATCAAGTCTCTAAGCACGTTGGTCATTATGCTCCTAGAATTATTACATGCTTTTATTGCGGTAAAAAGGGTCATACGGTAAATACTTGTCGGGCTAGAAATAGCTCTAATTATTGTTGGAGACCTAAAAGTCTCAAGACTAATCCCAAAGGACCCAAACACATGAGGATACCACAAAACAATGTCATATTAGGTACCCGGCGAAATAATGATCGAAGAAAATTTATACCGCCAAGAAGACATCAAATGACCGTTTCATTTGATCAAAGAAGGAGAAACTATTTTCGACAAAGCCAATTTCCAAGAAGAGGATATAATCAAAAATGGGAAGAACACAATCCTTGGAAATGGCAAAGACATCATCAACAAGATGATTTTCAAAGAAGAAGAGACTATCAACAATGGGAAGGCAACAAACTTTGGAAATGGAGTAATCAAAGAAGTCATCATCAACAAAGTGACTTCTCAAGGGGAAGATATCATCAACAATGGGAACGGCACAACCCATGGAAATGGCGTAATTGGTAAACCGTATCTCCCCATTTAAAATATGCATTTTATCTAGTTAGTATGCATGTTTTTATTTGTGCCTATATTGCAAATGAGTTTTCAAGTATTTATTTTGTTAATTAAGGTCTTCAATATATATTTGTGCTTTTAAAATTGTTTTTGAAAAAGAAGACCTCATATGATGTTTTTAAAACTCTTGTGCATTTTTGTAGACTAGAGTGTGTTATCATCTCCTATGGATTTTTTTTTTGGCATGAGCTTACTTGTGATATCTCTTAGCCTACACTTCTATCATTATGATTTGTGCTAGATTTGTTTTAAGAATTGTGTAGGATTTACATATTTTCACAAATGGCCATTTACGTCATTATTTGTCAAGAAAGGCATAAATTATCGAGGTATGTTTACTTGTGTTATTCTTACTCTTATAGACTCGATATATGTATTGCCATGTGCCTATGTGCTTGTTTTTCATAGTATTTCATACAAATGCCATTAAGAGGATTTTTAGATTTTTTGAAAGGCACTATTTGATATTTGATTGCACATATTTGCTTTGTAAACTTTTTGTTCAAATATTTTTTTAATGAGGTCTCAATTATATGCTATCGGATTCTCAAATTTCAAAAGAGACCTTTTATAGCTTTCTTAAGCTTATTTGAACTTGCATGATTTATTAGACTCTTGATGATATTCTAAATGCATAGTATGTGTTTCTTGGTCTATGTATAGTGTCTATTTCTACTATGCAAGATATTTTGTGATTGAGGCATGTTTTTACACTTGGGCTATTTTTTCTTGCTTATATAAGCGATGCCGTTAATGAGTTTGTTAAGTTGTGTAGATGAGAAATGAAGTACTCCAAATATTTGGATGTAAATGTTCTATTATGAACACCTTAGATCAATTGGATGCCCTATGATGATAGTGATGAAGAAGATAAAAAGGGTATTCCGGAACAAACTCGATGACCAAGGCAACATTGGTCGAACTAAGGCGAGGTTAGTAGCTCGAAGGTATTTTCAAGAAGAAGGTAATCGATTTTGATGTAACATTTGCACTCATAGCACATTTTGTAGCTATTTGCATTTTACTTGCCCATTCTTGTTTTAAGAAAATTTCAAGCTTTACCAAATGGATGTTAAATCCAAATTTCTAAATGGTTTTATTCAAGAAGAAGTCTATGTAAAACAACCTCCGGGTTTAAAATTTTTCTAGGCCAAATGATTGTTTTTAAGGCCTTGTATGGTTTAAAACAAGTACCCAGTGTATGGTATGATTGACTTAGCTATTTTTGCTAAATGATTTTACAAAAGGTAAAGTTGATACTACTCTCTTTGTTTGTGAAAAAGGGCAATATTGTTTAAACTTGTGCATATTTATGAGAATATTTTTGGTGCTACTAATGAATATTTGTGCAAGATATGGTTTTCTAAGTTGATGCAAGGTGTACTTGAAATGAGCATGATTTCTTGCTTGGACTTCAAATCATTCAATGCCAAGTAGATGGTTACATTTCAAAAGAACTCTTGAAGGAGTTAGGCATTGAAGAAGGAAGAATCATTCCAACCTCTATGGCTATCAATGAAGAGATTGACAAAGGTTGAGTTGAGAAAGGCATGTCGGTTGACAAACAAATTCGAGGTATGTCTTCTTGTATTATTCCTATAGACTCGACATTCCATATACCTTATGTCCATATGCTCGACTTCAAAAATTATCCCAACGAATCTCATTAAAGTGCCATTAAAAGAAATTTTCAAATATTTGAAAAACACTTCTTCTTATGACTTGTTGTATCCAAAGCTTTAAAACGTTCTTATTTTTTCGGGATAACAAGTTCGGTATCTATTATACGGTTATTCGTATTCAAAATTTGGTTCATCATAATCGAACTAAACATATTGAGATTCGATATATTTTTAAGGGATTATGATTTTTTAACAAAAACTTGAGATGTGTTTAATTCCGTCTCAAGGATAACTCGCGGACTTTTTGATCGTTAACCGCCGAGTATTTTACCTCATTTCGAGCTTGATTATGACATAACGTATATTGAATGAGGTCTACGTTTGCATTTTGCACGTTTTTAAAACTTAGGGGCGAAAAATCGGATTTTTGGTTGAAAATTCGGATTTTTGAAAAACTGACAGACAGTGGGCTTGAAAGGGTTGAGGGCAACCGGTCACCTCAACGCCGACCGTCGCCCTCAACCTCGACCGTCGCCTAGGCTATAATTTGGATTAAAATAGTTCTGTCTTTTCATTCGTCACTTTGACACATTTTGGCCATTATTCGTCCCTTTTGCAAATTTCACACACAATTCACTTCAAATGAGTTTTGATGTATGAATTATATATTTTGGGGATCATCTAGCTCGACTATCATCATCATTGCTCGTCTTTACCGATTGAATGGTAAGAATTTCACTATCTTTAGCTCAAATGGGTTGAACCCTCGAGTTTGTGGCTTATATGTATTTTTCTTGATGTGACTCATATATGTTTGTGATGAGCTTATTGATTGTTGATGAATGATATTTGTTATATCGCATTTGGTGATGAAAACTTGGCTTGATTTCATTTACAAGGGCTATATATATCTCTTTCAATTTTGACGCCCGCCAAGTGTTCGATAAAATGTTTCAATGAAAAATTCATCACCTACATGATTCTCTCATTTTCAAAAGTCTTATATATTTATGGAGATCATGTTTTGCTTATCAAATAAGTTTTCATAAACCTCTACAAGTCGTATGATTCGACTTTTCCTCCTATTTGGTTTATAAGCTTCAATGTTCAAATAGCTCGATACATCGGTTTAGTTGCGCACTTTGATATGAATATATGATGTATTTATCGTGCTAACATTCTTTTGATGATTCCAAAGGGGGAGAAACAGGTTATAAGCTCTTTAGCTCAAAGAAGCTAAGATAAGCTTAACAAAAGAAAGCTACAAGCTATGGCTTCATAAAGCCATAAGTTGTGGATCATATTTAGTCCACTTGGTGCATTATGGTTATATATGAATCATGGTCCATTGGTTGTAGTATGGACTTATATATGTTTCTAATGATGTCTCTTTGACAGGGGAGCTTTTAAGTTATTGATACTTAAGCTCAATATCGTAAAGCTAATATTTTAGCTTATGTTTAAGTTGCTTCTATATAACTCTTGTTGTGCATGTTGATAGGGGAGCATTTGCTATATGTGTTTGAATATCTCTACTCCCATCCTTGTGTTTTTATTGCATGGAATGTTGTCGCTCAACGCAGACGCTTCTCTTTAATCGGTAAAATTGTTTTGTTTTCAAAATCGACCTCGTTAAAAATTGTTTTGGTTTGTAATCATCAAAAAGGGGAGATTGTTTGATAAATGGTTTTATCATGATTTTGATGATTTTGTTTTTATACCAAAACAATGTTTTTAAAGGTTGTCCAAATACTCCTAAATGATTTAAAATGGTTTTAATATTTTCCGGAGTATTTCCTCAAGTTTATTTTCACCATATTGACAACACATTTAAGGATTTTATGTCAATGGGTTTTTACATTGAAACTATGTTTCTAAATGTTGTCCTAATACTCCCGATCGGTCTAAAATGTTTTCACTACTTTTTGGAGTATTTCTTGAAGTTTATTTTCGATATAAAATTGGACAACACTTTGGTTTTGAGGTAAACCGTCGCCGTATAGGGCAACCCGTGCACTGAAAGTTGAGGAAAACAAAAACTTCATGTTTGCGAAAAATGGTCGGGCAACCGGTCGCCCTATAGGGCAATCAGGTGTGCCGTCGATGGCCGACCCTTGGGCGACCGTGCACTGGAGCAAAATTGAAACAGCGTTTTCTTTCTTCCAAACCCATGAGGGGGACCGGTTGAGGCATAGGTCGACCGGTCGAGGTAGACGTCGACCGGTCACCCTGTGTAAATGTGTATTCTCTTTTTCAAACGTCTATTTGTGTGCGACGCCTTTGAGTTTGACAAAGAAAAATGTAACCGTTGTGCAGCAGACATCTTTTCCTTAATTTGTGGGATTGATTTCTAACAGCTCTTTTCTTCAATTGTCTTGCAATTTTTTACAGAATTCATGTCCCCAAGAGGAGCCTATCATGTACAAGACATCTTCTATAAATAGAGGAAGAATTGAAGCAACACTATAAGAGAGAACACTACAACACAACAAGATACACTCAAGAATACACTTGTTCCTAAATTGTCTTATTTCTTGTTGTAATTTGCCTAGCTATTCACTCACATCCTTGAGGTCTAGGCTATTCTTGATTACACTTGCACTCTATTGTATTATCAATTATCGAGTTGTAATCTTGAATTTTTGGGTTATCATTCAACACAAGATATCCTTGTGAGTGTTCTTGTGGTAAGAGCACACTTGGGTGATCTAGGTGTTAGGTGTGAGAAGATTGTGGTAATCTTCTTATTGAGGTGTTGAAGAATTTGGTATTCTTCAAGGTTGAAGATTGTGGTAATCTTCACAAGGTGCCGTTGGAGATTGTGGTAATCTTCAAGAAGAGATTGTGGTAATCTCAAAGGTGGTGTTGAAGAAGAGTGTGGTGCTCTTCATGGTGTTGTTGTAAGTTGGTGTTGTATTAATTTGTGGTAAATTAATAAAATCTTTTTTCTTTTTGAAATCCATCCCGGATATACTGGGGTGGTAGAGGATTAGGCCCTAGGTGGGTTGAACCTCTTTAAATCGACGTGTGTTGTTTACATTCCGCACCTTTATTATTGTGTTTGAGCATTCGATTATAAAAAGAGGGCGAAATCGAAAAGATGGAGATAATCTATTCACCCCCCCTCTAGATTATCGTAGCCGCTTGGACTTACAACCGGATGTTTTGTGTGCGTTTGTTTTTTTATTTTCTTTCAAAACAATCACAAGTCCTTGAGCCATTTTCAAATTACATTTTGGTTGTTTTGGGTTAAAAAACTCAGACATCTTTCTTTATTGTCTTAATTGGAAGATTTGAGCTTTCACGGTATTCGAGTTGTGTGTTGTTTATATTTTATTAGGTATGAAGATTCCGATGAAGATCTCTTACTAAATAATTCAATGGTCGCTTTACACCGATTTCACTCTTATAGCAAGGTTGTGTTTTTCCTTTTTCCCTATTTTCCTTCATTATAATTTCGTTTGTTTTTGTCTGTTTTGTGTGTGTATGTTCATCTCTTTCTTTCACATTGAGACAATGCCTTTAATTTGGAAGTGGATGCAATTACATGCTTAGAATGCTTGTGTGCTTGTTTTTAAATCGAGTCTGTTGATAGGAGATACGATTTTTCAAAGAAATAAATTGAGTGTTTGCTAGTCAATAATTTGGCCCAATTACACCTGAATTAGCTTTATTATTTGTGTTTTAAATGCAAAGCAATTGATTGTCTTGAATAAATTAACATGGATGTGAGTTGAATTTACACGAGACTTCTAATACTATGGTACTTTATTTGTTAAGGCATATATTACAATACCTAGGGCTATGAAAGTCTCGAGAACTTTTGATTTAGTGGTGGTTAGCTAGTTGTTAAACCAAGTCAATTAATGAACCAAATAAAAACAAAAAGAAAATGAGAATGGCAAAACAAAAGGACCAATCGAGGTTATATACCTCTATTTGTTGTTGCTAGTAACTAGGAGCATTCATGAGCCTCATGTTTGTCTTTTTTACGTAAACGACAAAGACAATATGAGTATGAAGAACCACCCTATGAGTTTTTGAACTGAAATTCAAAATTTAAACCTAGTGGAAGCATGCCTCGAACGTCCTAAAAAGGAAAAATGCATATTTGCTTGCATTCCTCATTCCAATAAGTTCAAGAAGCTCGCTTTTATGACTAGTAGACTAGCCGCAAAAATCGATTGAGTTCTTATATTTTCATGGCGTTATTGGATTTAAATTGCACGTAACTATCGGTATTTGTGGAGTGATGAGTTCAAGTCCGAATCGACCTATTGATATTGGTGTTTTTACTTGACAATCGATCACTTTGCAAAACTATGTTTTTACCTAATGGCTAATTCGAGTTGAGATGACTAAGAATTTGACTTCTTATGTTCAATGTGTTGAGAAAAAGATCTTCCTTGTGTATTGTCATGTATTGAATCCCTCATTATAGTTTTATGTTTTTCTTGTGGACAAGCACTCCCTATTGTAGCTTGATGTTGGTAAAAAGATATACCTTTTTCGGTCATATGTCGTGAACATCCGATGTCCACGAGCCATTTGGAAACTTCTTTGATTGTGATTGCCCAAGTACCTAAAATAAAATTATTTTTAAGTACCCTAGAGTATTGGGTCCATGAGTATTAGCATTGAGACCTTTGGGTCTCCGAGCATAATTAGTAATATACTTAATTCTACAAGTGCTAGATAAATAACCATTTTACCACAATAAAAGCATGTTAAAATTTTAGGAGCACTAGCACGTATGAAAGTCCGAACTTGGTTATTTTTCTTGAAATTGGTTTGAATAGGCTTGTAACCGAGTCCTAGTTTTGAATGCTCACTTCTTTGTGCACCAAGAATTTTAGTAACTTTATCGGTGCTTAAGTTAAAACGCTGCACATCCCTTTTTAATAGTATACGTATGTATATGATCAAGATATTCAATGAAGACTTTATTTGTGAACAATTCTTTTTGGAATCATGACTTTTAATTTTACCAAGAGTAATAGTATGTATATGATCAAAAGATTCAATGAAGAAAGTAAATTATCCATTTCTATTTTCAAACTTTTGAAATTATTTTTCAAATTCTTGTATTTAGTAATCATATCCTTAAACTCATTTTGTAAATCTTCATAATCCTCTTGTAATTCATCAATTGAGGAAAATGAAGTATTAGAGCGTATTTCCTGGTTTTATCGTTAATTGCCATGAGACCTTGTTTGGTTTTCTCATCGCCGGATATTGCAAGAAGTTCATCCCACGTTCTAACATCCACAGCTTAAAGCCTTTTTTAAGAAATAACTATTTATTATTTTTTTCACCCTCCGCAATTTTAGGACAATCGGTGATAAAGTGTCCAGGTTTTCTACATTTGAAACACGAGTTGTCTCTTGCCTTATTTTTATTTACAAACTTGGCCAATTTTCTCACAAGAGCGGTTGTTTTCTCATATTCTTCATCGCTTGGATAATAAGCATTATTTGAACTTGAAGCAAGACCTTTAGGATTAGATTGCATACCCGGTTGAGAGGTGGACGGTTTGGAATTTTTCCTTTCCTTGAGATAGACTTCATAAATAAGAAGATTTCCAATAAGCTCATCAAACTTGAGTTCCAAGATTTTGAGCTTCCGTGATGGTGGTGGCTTTTTCGGACCAGGTGCGTGGTAGAGCATTTAAGATTTTAGTTACCTTGTCTTCTTTGGAAATAATTTTACCAAGTGCCAAAAGAGGATTGACTATATTGTCAAGCCTTTCCACAATCTTTTATATCCCTTCACCTTCGAATATAGTAAAATTACTTAAATCCTTACAAGCATGGTTTTTTGAGGAAATTAGAGAAAACATGATGATAAAATTCGTCATATAAATGTCTGTTTTTGTCACTAAAGTTATTAGGTGACGAAATTTGAGGGCCATAATGATCGTCACCGTAGCCCCGTGGTAAAAGGTATATGTGACGATGTTTTTGGTTCGTCCCTAAATATTAACCAATATTGATATTGCTCTTCCTTATGTTGATACTGTGGTTTGTGAGTTTTATACCAACATGTCCACCGAATTGCTCTTAGACGGTCTCCGAAGTATGGTAAGGTTTTTGTTCGCAATAGGATTTATGAGTTTAATCCTTCAAGAATCAATTGCTTATTTGATATGTCCGACTTTGAAAAGGGTGAGGTTCCTCCGATTTCAATGAAATGACCAGGTTTCTCCTGTGGCCATGAAAAAGAGTGGCCTCGATGTAGGTCCCAAGGGGTGTGAGTGTAAGGTTTAGAAGGGGTTGAATAAACCTTACCAAATTTTTCGATTTAGTCCTTTTAAAAGTTCGAGTTGATACTACGCTTGTGTCCTTGGTGGATGACCAATTTAGTTAATCAAGAGAGTTAGTCACTCAACGCACTCGATCGAGCCGTTGATAGAATAACTCACGTTAAGACCGAGTTAGCTCAACCGTGGTTTGATTTATTGGAAGACTTAACACCCTTAATATGGTTTAGTAGAGATTTAAAGTTTGATTTAGTACTTAGAGATTATCTAATGGATAGCAAATATGTCGTGAGAATTAAACAAATATGATGCAGAATTAAAGTCTTTGAAATGTAAAAGACACGATAAGTTTTTATAGAGGTTCAAGATGGGGTAATTCTTCTACTCCTCTCTTCTCCAACTCCCGGAGGAATCCACTAGGTATTGATCAAGATACAAAGTGGTAACATCCCGATACAAGTCTTGATCAAACATCTGACTTGATCCTTTGGGACTCGATCTGAGACACCTTGATCACTCAAATCGCCTTCTCGTGCGACTCGCCTTCTTCACAGGCGCTTGCCTTGCTACTACAGCCCACTTGCTCAAGCTCTTTGGATTTGATCACTAAGCCCTCCAAAAGCTCAAAACTTGGTTCAACCTTGAACCTTCCTACAATCCTTCGTGGAATGTGTTAGATAAATGTTTTTATCATGATTTTGATGATTTTGTTCAAATGAGTTTTTATACCAAAACAATGTCCCTAAATGTTGTCCCAACACTTCCGATCGATCTAAAATGTTTTTACTATTTTTCGGAGTATTTCTTGAAGTTTATATTCGATTTAAAATTGGACAACACTTTTGTTTCAGTTCTCGACCGGTCGCCCTATAGGGCAACCCGCACTGAGTTGAGTTTTGAAACAAAAAATGGGACGTAAGAGAAAATGGGGAGGGCGGCCGCCGACCATCGGGCGACCGTCGACCACTCGGGCGACCGTGCACTGGAGTGCCCTCTCAAATGCAGACTTCTCTGTTTTGATTTTCTATCAACCCCAACCGGTCAAGACCAAGGGCGACCGGTCGAACCCCCCTTCGACCGGTCCCCCTGTAAAAATTCGCAGAATTCAATTTCAATCTTATCTCTCGTGCGACCGGTCGAACCCCCTGTTTATCAAAGAAACTATCCGTTGCATTTTCGCATAGCTTTTCCCTATTTTGTGGGATTGATTTCTAACAGCTATATTGATGATTTTAAATGGTTTCTTTTGCAAAAATCACTCCCCAAGGAGGAGGCAATATCTGAAATCAAATCCAAGACCTCTCCTATAAATAGAGGCTTCATTCAAGCAACAATACACAACACTCCATACAAGCAAAGAGCAAACAAAGCAAACACTTTCATATATATCTTGTTGTATTAGCCTTTAGCACTTTCACTTGCACAAATTTGAGGTCTAGGCTTTCAATTCTTGATTACACTTGTACTCATATTGTATCAATCATTATTGAGTTGTAATCTTGATTTTGGTCATCATTCAACACAAGACATCCTTGTGAGTATTCTTGTGGTAAGAATACACTTGGGTGATCTAGGTGATAGGTGTTTGAAGGTTGTGGTAATCTTCAAAGGTGTTGTAAGAGGATTGTGGTAATCCTCAAGGTGTTGTAAGAGGATTGTGGTAATCCTCAAGGTGGTGTAAGAGGGTTGTGGTAATCCTCAAGGTGTTGTATTAATTTTTGGTAAATTAATAAAATCTTTTTTTTTGAAATCCATCCCGGATATACTGGGGTGGTAGAGCACGTAGTCCCTAGGTGGGGTGAAGCTCTTTAAATCAACGAGTGTTGTTTAATTTCCGCATTTACATTCTCGTCTTTGCTTGATTATTAGAAAAAGAGGGCAAAATCAAAAAACCGAGATAATCCATTCACCCCCTCTAGATTATCGTAGCCACTTGGACCAACAAGTGGTATCGTGAGCCAAACTCTTTGGCTAGCTCATTCCGAGTAAAGAGGAAAGATCCATGGCTACATATGATGCTCATCTCACCACCGGCGCCTCCACCAACAAGCCACCACTTTTCGACGCAAACAACTACGCATTTTGGAAAGACCGTATGGAATGCTTTCTACAAGGGTGCGGGTTCGACATTTGGAATGTGGTCATTGAAGGAGTTGATCAACCAACCAAGAAATCGGAGGATGGCACCTCGACTCCTAAACCTTTCAAGGAGTTCGATGAAAATGACAAGAAGGCCTTTTCTCTAAACGGTAAGGCCTTAAATATTTTGCATTGTTCTCTTACCGCTACCGAGTACAATCGCATAAGAGGCATAAGGTCGGCACATGAGGTTTGGGAAAAACTGAAACTATATATGAAGGGACAAAGAAGGTCAAACAAGCAAGAAAAACCATGCTTGTTAAAGACTTTGAAAACTTTAACATGCATGATGGTGAAAGCATATCTAAGATGGTGGAAAGGCTTGACAACATTGTCAATCCACTTGTGGCTCTCGGCAAAGTCATCTCCGAAGAAGACAAGGTGACTAAAGTTTTGAATGCACTTCCCGGTCATGGTCCGAAAAGGTGACGGCAATCACGGAGGCACAAAATCTTGAGACACTCAAGTTTGACGAGCTCATCGGAACCTCCTCATCTATGAAGTCTATCTCAAGGAGAGGAAAAATTCCAAACCAACCATCAACCAATCGGGTATGCAAATTATTCCTAAAGGTCTTGCTTCCTCTTCTAATAATGCATACTATGATAATGATGATGATGATGAGAGACGGCCGCACTTGTTCGGAAATTTGCAAAATTTGTGAATAAAAATAAGGCAAGAAAACCGAGAGATAATGCTTGCTTTAAATGCGGGAAACCCGGCACTTCATTGCCGATTGTCCAAAACTCGATGAGGAGGAACAAAAGAAGAAAAAGCCTTTTCCGAAAAAGAAGGCTCTAAATGCGGAGGTCAAATCTTGGGATGAATTGCTTGCAACATCCGACGAGGAAGGAGAAACCGAACATGGTCTTATGGCCATAGACGCACGAAAATAATGAGGTACGCTCTAACTCTTCTACCTCCTCCTTAGTTGATGAATTGCAATGTGATTTTGATGAATTGCAAATTGAATTTCAAAATTTGATCATTAAATACAAGAGTTTAAAAAAGAGCATAAAGAGCTTAAAATTGAAAAGGAAATATTATTTACTTCTTATGAATCTCTTGATAAAGCTCATGCTATTACTATTACTAGAGTTCATACTCTTGAATCCGAAAAAGAATCGCTCACCAAAGATCTTGAATGTTTAAAAAGGGATGTGCATCGTTTTAACATAAGTACGGACAAAGTTACAAAAATTTTAGATGCACAAAGAGGTGAGCATTCCAAATTAGGACTTGGCTATAAACCTTTTTCACCATTTTCAAAGAAAAATGACCAAGGTCCGAATTTTGTACGTGCTAAAAGTGCCCATAATATTATTTGCTTTTATTGTGGTAAAGTTGGTCACTATGTTAGCAATTGTAAATTGAAGAACAATTTTAGCTTTGTTTGGAGACCCAAAGGTCTCAAGGCTAACCCCATGGACCCCAAAACTATAGGGTACCTAAAAATGGTTCGTTTGTAGGTAATAGGCGCTATAACAACCATGGAGGATTCGAAATGGCTCGTGGACAGCGGATGTTCACGCCATATGACCGAAAGAGAGAACTTTTTACCAACATCAAGTTCCAAGAAGAGGGTATGGTCATGTTCGGCAATGGCAAAGGAAGAATTCTTGGAAATGGAGAAATTGGTAACTCTTCTTTCTCTCTTAATAATGTTCTTTTAGTAGAAGGGCTTAAATTTAATTTGATAAGTGTTAGCCAACTTTGTGATTCAAATTATAATGTTGTTTTCAATAAAGAAAAATGCCTTATTCGTAAAAATGATGAAATTATTTGTGAAGCAAATAGAAAAGGCAATCTTTACAAAATTTCTACTAGTGATTTGGTTAGTCAAAATGTTTCTTGTCTTGTCGCCAACAATGATTTAACGAGTTTATGTCATAGGCGACTTGGACATGTTGGATATAAAAGTTTGAAAAATATTTACAAAAACCAACATGTAAAAGGACTACCCAAATTGAATTTTGAAAATCTTGGCTTATGTGACACTTGTCAAAAGAACAAATTAGTTAAGAATAGTTTTAAGCCCAAAAATGAAATTTCCACAACCAAGCCTCTACAACTTCTTCACCTAGATTTGTATGGGGATATTGGTACGACTAGTCTAAGTGGAAAACATTACACTTTTGTTATTGTTCATGATTTTTCTAGATACACTTGGGCTCTTTTTCTTGCAAATAAAAGCGATGCCGTTAATGAGTTTGTTAAGTTGTGTAGACGCATTGAGAATGAAAAGGAAGATACTATTAAAACTATTCAAGTGATCGAGGCGGAGAATTTGACGGTGAGTTTAGAGTCTTTTGTGAAACCAAGGGATATACACACAATTTTTCGGCTCCAAGGACACCTCAACAAAATGGTGTAGCCGAAAGGAAGAATCGAACGCTACAAGAAATGAGTCGGTCCATGCTCAATGAATTTTCTCTTCCAAAATACTTTTGGGCCGAAGCCGTAAGTACCGCTTGCTATGTCATTAATCGAGTTTATGTTCGTCCTAAAATGAATAAAACTCCTTATGAGCTTTGGAAAGGAAGAACTCCAAATATTAGTTATTTCAAGATATTTGGATGTAAGTGCTTTATTTTGAATACTAAGGATCAATTGGACAAACTTGATCCTAAGGCCGATGAAGGAATATTTATGGGGTATTCAATCAAGAGCAAAGCATATCGTGTTTACAATAAGACTAGTGGAGTTGTTGAAGAATCCATCCATGTCAAATTCAATGAAACTTCGGGTGTTGAAAGGATACCAAATGATGAAAGTGATGAAGAGGATATTAGTGAATCCATTGTTCAAAATGATACATCAAATGATCAACCATCCACTTCATATGCTCCTCAAGAAGATAAAGGAGATACTTCTTGGATCTTCCCGTAGCATTAAAATTTAAGGAGATCACCCAAAAGATCTTATTATTGGTGATCCCCTTGATAAAGTGATGACCAAGAAAATTTGCCGAGAAAGCTCTTATATCTCAAAAAGAGCCTAAAAATGCTAAGGAGACTATTGAGGATGAGGATTGGTTCTTAGAGATGCAAGAGGAGTTAAATCAATTTAAAAGAAATGATGTATGGGAATTGGTACCTTGTCCTCCATCTCAAACTATTATTGGTACTAAATGGGTATTCCTAACAAACTTGATGATCAAGGCAACATTGTTCAAAATAAGGCAAGGCTAGTAGCTCAAGGGTATTGTCAAGAAGAAGGTATTGACTATGATGAAACTTTTGCACCGTAGCACGTTTAGAAGCTATTCGTATTTTACTTGCCTATTCTTGTTTTAAAAATTTCAAACTTTACCAAATGGATGTTAAATCCGCTTTCTTAAATGGTATTATTCAAGAAGAAGTCTATGTTAAAACAACCTCCGGGTTTGAAAATTTTTCTAGGCCTAATGATGTTTATAAACTTAAAAAGGCTTTGTATGGTTTAAAACAAGCACCCCGTGCATGGTATGATAGACTTAGCTCTTTTCTTTTGAAAAATGGTTTTACAAGAGGTAAAGTTGATACTACACTCTTTGTTTTTGAAAAAGGGCAAGATTGTTTACTTGTGCAAATTTATGTTGATGATATTATCTTTGGTGCTACTAATGAATCTTTGTGCAAGAAATTCTCCAAGTTAATGCAAGGTGAATTCGAGATGAGTATGATGGGGAGCTAAATTTCTTCCTTGACTTCAAATTAAGCAATGCCAAGAAGGTATTTATATTTCGCAATCAAAGTATACAAAAGAACTTTTTGAAGAAGTTCGGCATTGAAGAAGGAAGAACCGCCTCGACTCTATGGCAACCAATGTCAAAATTGACAAAGATGAAAAAGGCAAGACGGTTGATGAATCCAAGTATCGATGTATGATTGGTAGTTTACTTTATTTAACCGCTAGTAGACCGGACATTCTTCATGCCGTATGCCTATGTGCTCGTTTTCAAAGCAATCCAAAAGAATCTCATATGAGTGCCGTTAAACGGATTTTTCGATATTTGAAAGGCACTATTCAATATGGTTTATTTTATCCAAAGAATGAAAATTTTTCTCTTAAAGGTTATAGTGATTCGACTATGCGGGTAATATTGATGATCGGAAAAGTACTTCCGAATCATGTCAATTTTTAGGCGATTGCCTAGTTTCTTGGTTTTCAAAGAAGCAAAATCAGTTTTCTCTTTCAACGGCCGGCCGAATATATTTCCGCCGCATTTTGTTGTACTCAACTTCTTTGGATGAAACAAACCTTAGCGGATTACAAATGCTCTTTTGAAAACGCACCTATCTTTTGTGATAATATATCCGCTATAAATATTGCTCAAAACCCGGTTCATCATAACCGCACTAAACATATTGAGATTCGACATCATTTTCTAAGGGATTGTGTTTCAAAACGAAAAATTGAGATATCGTTTGTGCCATCTCAAGATCAATTAGCGGACATTTTTACAAAACCGCTAACTTCCGAGACTTTTGCGTCAATACGAGCTCGGTTAGGCATAATGCATATTGAATGAGGTCTACGTTTGCATTTTGCATGTTTTTAAAACTTAGGGGCGAAAAATCGGATTTTTGGTTGAAAATTCGAATTTTGAAAAATTTGACAAAACAATTGAAGAGGTTGAGGGCAACCGTCGCCCTCAACGCCGACCGGTCGCCTCTAGGCCAAATTTTGGTTTAAGTTCGTTCCTTCTTGATTTGTTATTTTCACTTCTTTTTGCCATTTTTCGTCCCCTTTGCCAAATGCACACAATTTTCACTCAAAATTGATTTTCATGCATTCAATTCATATCTTGACCTTATATAGCATGTTTATCATCATCATTGCTCATCTTTTCCGATCAAATGGTAAGAATTTTCCTTACTTTGCTCAATTGGGTTGAACCTTGAGTTTATGGCTTTCTTGTATATTTCTTGATATTTTTTGCTTATGATCTTGATGAGCTTAGTTATTATGTTGTATTGTATGATGTTTGATGTGAATTGGTGATGCAATTTTTTGGCTTGGATCATTTACAAGGGCTATATACAACTCTTTTTATTTTTCACGCCCACAATGTGTTCGATGAAATGTCACAATGAAAATTTCAACTTCTACATGATTCTCTCGCTTCCAAAAGTCTTCAATACTCATTGAGATCATGTTTTGGCAAATAAAACGAGCGTATGAACTCTTCATGATACATTTCTCCCATTTTCCTTGGTTTTTAAGCCTAAATTGCTCAATGGTTGATAAACCATTTCTTTGGCGCACTTTGACATACTTCTATGATGTTTTTATCATCCTAACATTTTTTTTGATGATTCCAAAGGGGAGAAACAGAAATTGGCTGGTTAGCTCAAAGAAGCTAATAAAAGCTCATGATAGAAGCTATAAGCTATGGCTTATTAAGGCCATAAGTTGTGAAGAAAACTCACCCAATGATTGTTTTATGAACTTGTTTGCATGGATAATAAGTATTTGTGACAGGGGAGCTTCTAAGCTCATGGAGTTGTTGTTTATTTTGTAAAAGCTTGTGCTTCTAGCTTATGCAATATTTCTTATTAATGTGCTTGTTGATAGGGGAGCTTTGGTAAAATGTTTTTAAACGGATAGTTTACTCATAAACCGGAAAATTATTTTGTTTTTCAAATCGCCCTCTTGAAAATTGTTTTGGTTTGTAATCATCAAAAAGGGGGAGTTTGTTAGATAAATGTTTTTATCATGATTTTGATGATTTTGTTCAAATGAGTTTTTATACCAAAACAATGTCCCTAAATGTTGTCCCAACACTTCCGATCGATCTAAAATGTTTTTACTATTTTTCAGAGTATTTCTTGAAGTTTATATTCGATTTAAAATTGGACAACACTTTTGTTTCAGGCTCGACCGGTCGCCCTATAGGGCAACCCGTACCTGAGTTGAGTTTTGAAACAGAAAATGGGACGTAAGAGAAAATGGGGAGGGCGACCGGTCGACCAGGTGGGCGACCGGTGAGGGCGACCGGTCGACCACTGGGCGACCGGTACCTGGGAGTGCCCTCTCAAATGCAGACTTCTCTGTTTTGATTTTCTATCAACCCCAACCGGTCAAGACCAAGGGCGACCGGTCGAACCCCTTCGACCAGTCCCCCTCTGTAAAAATTCGCAGAATTCAATTTCAATCTTATCTCTCGTATGACCGGCCGAACCCCTGTTTATCAAAGAAACTATCCGTTGCATTTTCGCAGAACACTTTTCCCTATTTTGTGGGATTGATTTCTAACAGCTATATTGATGATTTTAAATGGTTTCTTTTGCAGCAAATCACTCCCCAAGGAGGAGCCAATATCTGGAAATCAAAGCCAAGACCTCTCCTATAAATAGAGGCTTCATTCAAGCAACAATACACAACACTCCATACAAGCAAAGAACAAACAAAGCAAACACTTTCATATATATCTTGTTGTATTAGCCTTATCACTTTCACTTGCACAAATTTGAGGTCTAGGCTTTCAATTCTTGATTACACTTGTACTCATATTGTATCAATCATTATTGAGTTGTAATCTTGATTTTGGTCATCATTCAACGCAAGACATCCTTGTGAGTATTCTTGTGGTAAGAATACACTTGGGTGATCTAGGTGATACGTGTTTGAAGGTTGTGGTAATCTTCAAAGGTGTTGTAAGAGGATTGTGGTAATCCTCAAGGTGTTGTAAGAGGATTGTGGTAATCCTCAAGGTGGTGTAAGAGGGTTGTGGTAATCCTCAAGGTGTTGTATTAATTTTTGGTTAATTAATAAAATCTTTTTTTTTTTGAAATCCATCCGGATATACTTGGGGTGGTAGAGCACGTAGTCCCTAGGTGGGTGAAGCTCTTTAAATCAACGAGTGTTGTTTAATTTCCGCATTTACATTCTCGTCTTTGCTTGATTATTAGAAAAAGAGGGCAAAATCTGAAAAACCGAGATAATCCATTCACCCCCTTCTAGATTATCGTAGCCACTTGGACCAACAGAATGTAGACCCCTTGATTCTTCATAATTTTTTCTTCAACTCGATTGAAGTTATCTTTCCTTCACAGTCGGTGTTGGATTGATGTTCTTCGTAGTGTAGGCTTGAGGATTAAGCGTTTAATAACTTGAGAATATTTCAGGTTACAAAATGTTTCTTTCTTGCTTGTATGGTCAAGGTAACCTATGTAATCTTCGTAACCTTTTCTCGAGTTATTCTTCACCTTTTTTATAGTGATCTTTCAAAAATCATCGTTGAAGAGATAGGCTTATTTTTGAAAGTCACTTGTGGTTGTTGGCTTGTCTTGTTGCGATCCTTGGAATTGCCATTTCCTCGTATGAATTGTTCTCCGACTTTTCGAGTTCGACACGGTGTAGTGCTTCCCATTGGTTTATTCCTTTTGCACGCTTCGACCGAGCACTTCGAGAAAGGTAGCATGGAGATATTACTTGTTTAAGTAATTCTCTTGATTTCTCAGCAACGGATCTTTTTCGCTTATCTCGACTTGATCGCATTTCCTTGCTTTCCCCGGGTGACTTAGAGTCGCCTTCCAATCATTGGATGACTCCTCTGTCACTTCAACTTGAGACTTGGCTTTTCTTGAGTTGACTTGACCGATACTCCACTCACCGCATCTCACCGCTTCTTCAATAGAGTTCCGTCTTCTCTTCTTTGCCATACTCACTGTCTTGCAATGAGTCTTCCTTCTAGTCTCCGGTTGTCTTCTTGCATGTTTGGGCATAGTCGACTTAACTCACTTGACCAGCCCTATTTATTACAATGCGCTTTACAACAAAATTGGGGTGCCAACTTCCAATTCTAAGTTTTACATGGCATTCATCAAAATCTAAATAATAAATTTCCCAACAATTTCCCGCTTTTTGATGATGCCAAAACTTAAAACATTCAAAATGTAAATAGCAAAGATACATACAGATAGTGCATTCACATAGAATGTATGCGTAGAATCAATTCTTTTATTGATCATAACATTCTTGTTCTTTTACACAATCATTACAAGGTGTATCGGAGCAAACATTTATCTATACAAAAAAATAAAGAATTTACAGCTTTATTGCAGAAGACTTACATAGTATGTATTTTCATAGTAAAATACATGAAGGGGTGGACAAAGAACACTTCATCTCCTTCGCTCCTCCTTCTTTCATCTTCCTCTCCTCTGCTCATCATCTTCTCGGTCTTCTTCTCTTTTTCTCATCTCCACCGCTTCTTCTTCTTTTTCATATGCTTTCCTGCAAATTTTCATCTCTTCTTAATCTCTCTTGTCTTTCCTCCCATAGCTGAGTTTGTCTCTTATTTTCTTCTTCTATTCTTTTCGCATACTCAAGATTGCTTTTAGCCACTTGCAAATTCGCTACTTGGTCAAGACCCAGCCCAATCCCTCCTTTCTTGCCTGGATCTACGTACTCAATGTTTTTGGGCAGAGGCCTGGGTCCAAACCTCTTCTTCCACCATCGCTTCTTCCTCTTCCTCCTCGGGCGTGTATTGTACTTGGGGTCTTCTTCTTTCCACCGAGTGACCAGGTGGAGTGACCAGCAGAGCGATCGCTTTGATAGGTAGTCTGCTGCCGTCGGCTTTCTTCACATAACGTGAGACCCTTTTCCCGAGTACAAGTCCCAAGCTTGAGCCATAGACATATTTGCAAAGTATCCTTCGGATGCGAGCGTTTTAAATTCATCAACGGATCGTGGCTCGGTCCCGACATCCGAGATGGCATAAGTGTCTCTCTCACCGGAATGCCTCCATGTTGTTTCAAGATGTTCATAACCCGGCATCCATTCTTCCTTCCACTTCCTCCATCCCTCGCTTCATTTGTCTTTCTCTTTTCACCCATAGATATAGCAGAGTGTTGGAGTGGCAGAGTCATTGGGGAGTTTGTCAGCGATAATATCACCGTGACAAGACCTTGTTGGGGGTTTGTGCAATCATCAAGGTCACATCTTTCGATCCTTCCCCTCAACGGACTTTCCTTTCTTTTGTTTTGACACTTCCTCAGCTATCTTTCCCTTCACAAATGCTTCTCCTCCTTTTCACCTTCGGATCTCTTTAGTGCTTTAAAGTATTTCTCTTCCCCCTTTTTGGCATCATCAAAGGAGAGAGGAACACCTGAAAGCCTGGCGATAGTCGAGTTCTGTCTCGAGTCTCACAAGCTGAGTATGCGGCACGAAATTCGAGCGAGTAGCGTTGGACTCTGCTGAAATTAGCTTCATTTCAGCCATGAGAAGGCTGAATTTTCTATCCATATTTTCTTCCGACACGCAGAGATCACTCTTATTTTGCTCACGCAGCAGCTTTATCTCAAGAAGTGTGAGATTCATGCATGTGCTCAATGTGTTCTCTCAATTTCGTCTTTGCCTCGGATTCTCACCGCCATACCAATAGCTTGTTGAACAATGTCCTCAAGTATCTAACTTGTTCCACACGCATTGTTTGTTGTTTGTTGCCACCATTCCCTTATCCTCGACTGTTATGCCTCTCAAGTCGGCGCAGTAAGGTTGGCATCTCTCGTTGTCCATCGCATGTCCATAGAGGCCTGGTGCCTCTCCATCCGCTCAATTTCAGCAATAATGCTTTGAGCACCTCCCGAACTTCGCTTGTTTCTTCCGTGATGGCCACGCAGCGTCAAAGTCATACTCACTGAACGATGGTACCGACGGAATTACGGGAGCTGGTCTGTGGAAGCGTGCGAGTTCGTTCTCGACTCTTCGGGAGGTCGGGTACTCCGAGAGAAAGGAAATGATTCTACAAAGGAATCATCACGCCAACCGGGATTTGTTCAATGATGAGAGGTGCGCGTGAAGTTCCTTTTGAGTCGAACTCGCGCAGCCTTGGGGAGCCTGCGCGATGGACTCTGTTTCACCTGGGTCCGTTGTGAAGTGGACCCGACTTGCGAGCCTCACTGCCTCAACAGCCTTCGTTGGTCTCGTGATGGTTTCTCCAATTGAGTGGACTGGTCCTTGGCCTTATCGAAGCGTCATCGGACGATGATGAGATTTCCATTGGTGGCTCATCATTAAAATTGAAAGTTTGACGAGTAGTCTTGAGATCGACTTGCTCGTGGCTGGGAACATCCTCACCGAAGTCTTTTGGATCTGTCACGGGAATGACTCGGCTTCTTCTTCGTCGCTTTCGATCCCGAACGATTACATCAGATTATTCGAAATCATGAAGCGCGATTATCTCCTTTTCGGATGGATCAATGATAGCAGGAGGGATGTTCTCTACTTGACTTATTTACCCTCGGAAAGTCTCAACCTCCCATGGGCCTTCATTACCTCATGCAGTCTCAACCGCAAATGAGGCCTTGACCTCCCTTTCGACAGTGTCACTGTCTTGTCTTTCTCGTGGTGGCATCCATTGGAGTCTCAACCCCATGGATTGCACTTTCATCGCCTGCAGTGTTAACTCCCGTGTCCGCTCCTTCCTCAGGCCTCGATCGCATCGCCGCCGTCATTAGCCTTCGTAGCGGTTGGCACCTCACCGAGACATGATCTCAATCGCCTGCGAGCTTCGTTGATGGCAACTTGTTGTTCGTTTTGTGGTTGTACTTTCTCCACTTCGCCTCCTAGATTCGTTGTGGAGTCATCTGCGCATTCTCCGACCTTGCTGCAGGTGGAGGAGTTTCCCCCGGCGCACCACCGAGTGACTTGGAATAGGGTCACTCGTCTCCAAACTCCCGGCTGTTTCTCTTGAGTGTTCAGCCGTTGGGGCGAGGTGGTAAGACACCTTCATTATGGGTTGGCTCAATCGGGGTCCCCACTAACCCGCCATCGCCATTTCCTTAATTCCTTCTTCCGAGTGAGTCAAAGTGGTGGCAAAGAATAACGGTGGCGATTTGCTCGCACTACTCCCATTGGATCGATTTCAAATTGTGTTTTGGAGGACTCTCCTGGTCCCTCCATCATACTTTTCTCATGAAGAATTCGGGATTCACGCATTGCTTGCCGCATTTACAACTCTTCGTCAGGGCGCAAAGCAGGTCCCGATCCTCATCACTTTCGATAGAATGTCGAAGTGAGGATGTGTATGTTCGTGGTGCCGCGAGAGGGCAGATGCTTGGCCTTCTCTCTTTGCCTCGCTTCCTCTCGCCCTCTCCTTCCTTATCCTTGAAGATCTGCGCAGATATCTCGTGCGCTTTTTCTTCATCCAAAGGCTTTGAGATCACAGAGGTTAGTCCAGGAAGTTCAAATAGCTTCCTCTTCTTCTTCGATAAACTCAGCCGTTGGAACTGTTCCCTTGAACGACTCAATTTCCACTTCCTCCACTCACGCGGACGATTTTGGATGTCCGGGTAAGGTGGGGATAGGATAATCACATCACTATCATCTCTATCACCTTCTTCTTGTGTCTCAAATGCGAACTACAAATGTGTCTTCGATTTGCCTCTCGTTGGTCGCCTTCAGCAGACTTAGTCATTTCATCTATAATATCCGAGACTCTACTTCTCCAAAGCCTCCCAGATCTCGCCTGCTCAATGGTCGACTCAAATTTTTCTCAAGCTCGGAGTGCTTGATGATTCATCTTCGTCTCCTAGTTTGTACCGAGGGATTTCCGGTTCGTAGAGAGTTTCTTCAGTCTTGGGCGGGGGGCCGTGGCCGTGTTTTCTTCCGATGAGCTGGCCGTCTTGCTTATCGATCTCCTCTTTTTGACGATCGGAGAAGGTAGTTGAGAGTCCTTCTCGACCGCTCGCCGGGGTAGGAGACACGGTTGCGGGGCAGGTGATTCTACTGCAGGGGGAAACAAGTTTGACTTTCTTTGTTGCGGGAGAGCAAATAGCTCTTCTTAGCAACAGGGCAGCTTTTCTTCTTTGGTGGAGAGGAAATAATTTTGTATCTTCGTGGTCACCGATTCCCCTCACTCGTGTCATCTCTCTTGGCGTAGGCTCTTCTCGTGCGCCTGAGAGGTTTGATCTAAACATCCTCTTGTTTACATGGAACGCCTTTCCATGTCTAAGAGGGACTAATTTCACCTCCATCACCGCCAATCACCAGGCCATATCCTAGGGATCCTCCAAATGTACCATCTTCCTTGAAGAATTTGTTCCCTACATTCGGCATAGTCTGCAGTAGACAAACTCAAATTTACTTTTATTTTCCTTTCTTCAATGATCGCAGCCATTACAATCAACTTTGCTTTTGACGATTGGTCAAAGCCGCCAAATTTGATGTATATGCATTTGGCAACTATGTCCAACGACTTGTGATAATCCTCCTTCAAAGAGCCTCTTGTTTGCTTTGTGTAAACTATTTTATCAAAGATAGTCGGGCTTGGCTACTTCCTTCCAAGCAAGAATTGGTTTACATCACCGTTGATTTCTCGATGCTCCTTCCGCTTGGTAGTGAGCGGTGTTCACCAAATCCTTGGCAGAGATGATGAACTCCTTTCCGTGAACAGAGGATTTGATCCCCTCATCATGAATCTCGGCGTTCACATACAATCTGTGCGACCTCCTCCATATAGGTCATCGGATATTCCAACGCCGAAATGGTTTCACCCTGGACGTTTCCAATTTCTCAACAATTTTCTTCACTAGGGTGTCATCGAACCCCTGTTTCACCATGTCGTCGAAATCCACAAAGAGACCCGGTGTGGATTTGCTTTCCTAACTTGACAAAATCATAGGTTGATGCCATTTTTTAGGATTTCACCGAAGAAAACTTAGAGGTTGATTTGAAGATAGATAGGGTTTTGAGAGAGTTTTGCCTTTGCTTTTGAGAAAAGTGAACGGTTTTGGTAATATGAGAGAGAGAAGAAAGAAAGCTTAAGTATGGTTTATGAAAGGACGTGGTGGTGGTTTTGAAATGTGATCGAAATCAATGGCTTAGATGTTGCATGCCGATTTAGCATTTAATGTCTCGTATTTAATGCGGCAAAGATTTATATCCAATCATAAGCTTGGTGTGCGGCTTTTGCTGTGTAGGTCCCAAGGGGTGTAAGTGTAAGGTTTAGAAGGGGGTTGAATAAACCTTACCAAATTTTCGATTTAGTCCTTTTAAATCTACAGAGTTGATTCTACACAAACCTGTGTCCTTGATGGACAAATAATTAGTCACTCAAGAGAGTTAATCTCTCAACGACTAAATTTGAGCCGTGATGGAGTAACTCAAATGTTGGCTATAATTTAACTCAACTTGGTTTTATTTTCATTGCGGAAGACTTAACACCCTTAAGTTTGATTAAGCAAAATTTTAGAGCTTGATTTAGTACTTATAAATTATCAAATGGATAGCAAATTTATCAAAGATATAAGCGAGTTAAAAGTGCAGAATTTAAATGCCGAAATGTAAATGACACAAAGAAAGTTTTTATAGAGGTTCAAGATGGGGTAATTCTTCTACTCCTCTCTTCTCCAACTCCCGGAGGAATCCACTAAGTAATGATCGGTTTACAAAGTGGTAACAAATTCCGGATACAAGTATTGATCACAACATGACTTGATCCTTAGGGGACTCGGTGAGACGCCTTGATCACTCACCAAGGCTTCTCGTGACGACTCGGCTTTCTTCACAGTGCACCGCCTTGTTACTACACTCACTTGCTCAAGCTCTTTGGATTTGATCACGAAGCCCTCCAAAAGCTTAAGACTTGGTTCAACCTTGAACCTTTCTACAACCCTTCCCGGAATGTAGACCCCTTGTTTTCAAAAGTTTCCTCTTCAACGGATTGAAGTTCTCTTTCCTTCACAGGTGAGTGTTGGATTTATGTACTTCGTAATGTAGGCTTGAGGATTGAGAATGTTTCATTTTTCTAATATGCTTGTATATCTCACGTGTGTGTCATCCTTCTTTTTAAACAAACTCCTCGGCCTTTTATAGTGAACTTTCAAAAATTTGCCCGTTGAAGAGATAGGCTTATTTTTGAAAGTCACTTTGCGATCGTTGGCTTGCGCTTCTTGGAATTGCCGTTTCCTCGTATGAATTGTTCTTTCACCTTTTCGTAGTTCGACACGGTGTAGTGCTTCCCATTGGTTCATTCCTTTTGCACGCTTCCTCGGGATCGAGCACTCCAAGAAAGGTGGTATGGAGATATTACTTGTTTAAGTAAATCTCTTGATTTCTCGTGGCAACGGTTCTTTTTTGATTATCTCGACTTGATCGCATTTCCTTGCTTTCCCCTGGTGACTTAGAGTCGCCTTCCAATCGTTGGATGACTCTACCATCACTTCAACTTGAGACTTGGCTTTTCTTGAGTTGACTTGATCGATGCTCCACTCACCGCATCTCACCGCTTCTTCATAGAGTTCCCGTCTACTCTTTCTTTGCCATACTCACACTGTCTCGCACAGAAGTTTTCCTTCCATCTTGATTGTCTTCTTGCATGTTAGGGCGTGAGGCGACTTAACTCACTTGACCACTCTATTCTTTACAATGCATTTTACAACAAGAATTGGGGTGCCAACTTTCTATTCTAAGTTTTACATGGCATTCATCAAAATCTAAACAATAAAATTCCTAATAATTTCCCCCTTTTTGATGATGCCAAAACTTAAACCATACAAAGATGCAAATAACAAAGATACATACGATAGTGTATTGACATAGAATGTATGCGCAGAATCAATCTTTTTATTGATCATATCATTCTTGTACTTAACACAACAAGTTTAAAGTGTATCGTAGTATATAATTGTCTTCAAAAAATAAGGAATTTATAGCTTTATTACGTAAGACTTACATTGTATGTATTTACATAATAAAATACACGAAGGGTTGGACAAAGAACACTTCATCTCCTTCGCCTCCTTCTTTCATCTTGATCAAGATCTTCTTCTCTTCTTTCTCTTTTTCGTCGTCACCGCTTTCTTTTTCTTCTCATATGCTTTCCTGGCAGCTTCATCTCTTTTTATTCTTTCCCGTCTCTCCCGCCATTGCCGAGTTTGTCTCTTGTTTTCTTCTTCTATTCTTTTTGCATACTCAGGCGTTAGTTTTAGCCACTTTTAAATTTGCCACTTGGTCAAGCTTCCACCAAGAGATCCCTCCTTTCTTTCCTCGGATCTACGTATTCAATATTCTTGGGCGAGGCCTAGTCCAAGCTTCTTCCTCCACTATTGCTTCTTCCTCTACTCTCTGCATGGCGTATCTTTGTCTTGGTCTTTTTTTCCCAGTGAGTGACTAGCGAGTGACCAGCAGAGTGATCGCCGGAAGTCTCACGCTTCGCTGTCGAGCCTTCTTCACATAACGTGAGACCCTTTTCCCAAGATAAAGTCCTAAGCTTGAGCCATGGACATATTTGCAAAATATCCTTCGATTCGAGCGTTTTGAATTCGCCAACTCGATCGTGGTTCTCGTCCCGACATCCGAGATGGCATAGGTGTCTCTCGCAACCGGAATGCCTCCATGTTCTTTCAAGATGTTCATCACCCTGGCATCCATTCTTCCTTCCACTTCCTTCATCCCCGCTTCAATTGCTTTTCTCTTCTCACCATAGATACAAGAGTGTTGGAGTGGCAGAGTCACGGAGTTTGCTCGCTTATAATGTCGGGCCAGACAGACCTCGTTGAGGGGTTTGTGCAATCATCAAGGTCATATCTTTTGATCCTTCCCCTCAAAGCAGATTTTCCTTTCTTTTGTTTCAAAATTTCCTCACCGATTTTCCTTCTCACCGCTTCCTTTCTTTTCAACCTTTTCAGATTTTGTTTGCTTTAAGGTATTCCTCTTCCCCTTTTGGCATCATCAAAGGATAGAGGAACCCTGGGAACATGCTTTGGCAAGCATGAAGTCGAAGTCTTCGATGGTTGAGTTCGCTTCAAGTCATTGCGTTGTATGCAAAGACGGAATTCAGACGAGTAGCGTTGGATTCTCACAAATCGCTTCATCTCAACCATCGGAAGGTCAATTTTCTAGTCATGTGTTCTTCCAAACGTTGTATATCATTTGTATTTTGCTCACGCAGCAGCTTGATTTCGCGCGTGAGCTTCATGCATATGCTCAATGTGTTCTCTCAAACCGTTTTTGCATCGCATTTTCACTTCCACACTGCCAAGAACTTGTTGAACAAAGTTCAAGTATCTCACCGCTCCACACGCATTGATTGTCACTGCCAAGTTGCCACCATTCCCTTATCCTCGACCGTGATGCCTCTCAAGTCACCGTGAGGTTGGCATCTCTCGTTGTCCAACCGCATGTCCAAAGAGGCCTAATGCCTCTCCATCCGTTCAACCTCAAAGAAAGAGTGCTTTGAACACTTCTCGAACTTCACCGATTCTTCATAAGGGCTGATGGCCATACATCGTCAAAATCAAAATCGGCCGAACAATGGTGCCTGAGTGAAAAACGAGGAGGTGGTCTATGATAGCATGCTTGTTCGTTTTCGACTCTTCGTGGAGTTCCTGGTATTTCCGGTGAAAAAGGAAAAGACTCTATTTAAGGATTCATCACCGCCAACCGGGATTTGTTCGATGATGAGTGGTGCGCGGGCGGTTCGTTTGGGAATCGATCCTGCTGCAGCTTGAGGAGCCTCGCAGCGGTCTCTTGTTGAGCTGGGTCTTGTTGTGAAGTGGACCCGCTTGCCGAGCCTCAAATTTAACAGCCTTCGTTGGTCTCAAATGATTTTTCCATTTCAAGATCGTCCTCGGCCTTATCGGGAAGCGCCATCGGACGATGATGAGATTTCGGTGGTGGCTCATCATCAAAGTTAAAAGTTTGACGAGTAGTCTTGGGATCGACTTGCTCGTGCTTGGAACACCCGCACCAATCTTTTGGATTTGTCATGGGGATGACCCGCCTTCTTCTTCGCCTTCGATCCGAGAAAAGTGACATCGTGGTTGTCCTGGGAATCATGAAGTGCGCCGATCTCCTTCTCGATGGGTCGATGATAGCAGGAGGGATGTTCTCTACTTGGCTTTTTCTTTACCCCGGAAGTCTCAACCTCCCGTGGGCCTTCATTTCTCCCGGCCGGCTCTCATCCGCGAGGCCTTGTCCTCCCTTTCGACAAAGTGTCGGTGCCTTAGGGTCTTCTACAAAGTGGCATCCATAGGAGTCTCAACCCCATGGATTGCACTTTCATCGCCTGAGTGTTAACTCCCGGGTGTTCCTTCCTCAGTGCCTCGACCGCATCGCGAAGCCGCGTCATTAGCCTTCGTTGGCACCTCACTTTCACCAGACTCAAGCCTCAATCGCCCGAGCTTCGTTGATGGCAACTTGCTTTCTTCTTCTTGTGATTGAATTTCTCTTCTTCGCCTCCTTGATTCGCTAGGAGTCATCTGCAAAGATCCTCCGACCTTGCCGCAGTGGAGGAGTTTCCCACCGGGCGCACCACCGAGTGACTTGAATGGGGTCACTCGTCTCCAAACTCCCGGCTTGCTTTTCGATTGATTGTTCAGCCGTTGGGGTAGGTGGTAGCACACCTTCAATAGGGGTTGTCTCGACTGGGGTCCCCACTAGCCCGCCATCGCCATCTCCTTATTGCCTTTTCTTCAGTGAGTCTGGGGAAGTGGTAGCAAGAACAACATTGGCGATTTGCTGAACCACTCCCATTGGATCAATTTCCACCGTGTTCGATGACTCTCTTGGTCCCTCCATTAGTCTTTGCTCATGAAGGATTCTTGATTCGTGCAATGCTTGCCGCATTTGCAACTCTTCTCTGGGCAAAAAGATTCTCCGGTTCCTCGTCACCGCCAGAGAAGACATCAAGGAGAGGATGTGTGTGTTCTGTGGTGCCGGAGATAGGCGCGATGCTTGCCTTCTCACGTGCTTCTCGCTTCTTCAGCTTGCTTTTCTCTCTCCCCCTTGTAGATCTGCAGCAGATGTCCGTGCGCTTGTCTTCATCCGTAGCCGGGAGCACAAAGAGTTAATCCAAGGAAATTTAGCAGCCTTCCTCTTCTTCTTCTATGAACTCGGCCGTTGGACATGTTCCTTGACTTGCTCAACTTCCATTTCCTCCACTCACGCAGACGATTTTGGATGTCCGGGTAAGGTGGAGATAGAATCATTACATCACTATCTCGCTTCCGCAGTTCTTTGTGCTTCACCGTGTGAGTTACAACTTGTGTCTTCTCGTTGCCTCTCACGACGCTTTCAAGAGACTTTGGTCGTTTCATCAACTACATCCGAGACTCTACTTCTCCAAAAGTAGTCTCCTGTATTTGTCTTTGCCGAGTAATCGACTCACTGGGTTTCTCCACCGGATTGCTTGATGATTCTTTTCTTCGTCTCCTGGTTTGTACCAGGGGAATTTCTCGGTTCGAGATGTTGTCCTCTCGAGTCTTGGGCGGCCGGGCTTGCCGTCTGTCTTTTCTCGAGGAGCGGGCCGTCGTGGCTTCTCGCCTCCTCTTCTTGACGATCGGAGAAGGTATTTGTGAGTCCTTCTCGACCACGTCTTTGTAGGGCAGGAGACACGGCCGCCGGGGCAGGGACTCTCTGCAGGGGCGAGCATGTTTGGTTTTCTTTGTCTTTGGGGCAGCATTCTTTCTTAGCAATTGCAGGGCGCTTTCTTCTTGGCCGAGAGGAAATACAACAGATCTTCGGGTCACCGATTCCCCCTCATCGTGTCGCCTCTCTTGGCGTAAGCTCGCTTCGAGCGCCCGAGAGAGGTTAGCTCAACATCCTCTTGTTAACATGGAATGCCTTCCCATGTCTAAGAGGGACTCCTTTCACCTCCAATAGCCGCCAATCACCGGGCCATATCCTAGGGATCCTCCAAATGAACCATCTTCTTTGAAGGACTTGTTCCCCACGCTCGGGCAGAGTCTGCTTGACGAACTCAGCCCAGCTTTATCTTCTTTTCTTCGATGATTGCAGCCATTACAACCAGCTTTGCCTTTGACAGCTTGGTCAAAGTCGCCAAATTTGATGTCGATACATTTGGCAACTATGTCCAACAACTTGTGATAATCCTCCTTCAGCTTCTCTTGTTTGTCGTGTATATTATTTTATCAAAGAAAGTCGGACTTGGCTATTTCTTTCCATGCGTCACAAGTTTACATCAACTTCTTTAATCTCGATGCTCCTTCACGGTAGTGAGCAATGTTCACCAAATCTCTTGCGAGATAGTCACCGCTTTCCGTGAATGATGACTTGATTCCTTCATCGTGAATCTCAAAGATTCACGAGAATTGTGCGACTCCTCCACGTAGGTCATCGGATATTCTAACGTTAGAAACGGTTTTAGTCCGGGGCGTTTCCAACTTCTCGGCGATTTTCTTCACCAGGGTGTCGTCGACCGCTTCACCATTCCGTCAAAATCCACCGCCGAACCGGTGTGGATTTGCTTTCCTAACTTGGTAAAGTCATAAGTTGGTGCCATTTCTCGGGATTATTTCAAGGAAAACTCGTAAAAATGATTTGAAGATCGATAGGGTTTCGAGAGTATTCTCGCTTTGCTTTTGAGAGAAAGAGATGAACAGCTTTTAGAAGTGTGAGAGAGAAACGGACGAAAATGGTTTAAATATGGTTTATGAAAGGACGTGGGGTGGTTTTTGAAATGTGATCGAAATCAACGGCTTGATTTCGTGCACGCCTATTGAGCATTTCATGTCTCGTATTTAATGCGGCAAAGCATTTATATCCAATCATAAGCTTGGTGTGCGGCTTTATGTCTCAGACACATCATCATTATGCTTGACGTATTCCTTAAAACATTCCCGCTTAGTCAAAACGACCGTGTTTTTGTCACTTTGCTCATAAGTTATTCAGCTTTTACCCTCACCGGTTTAACTCTTCTTCTCACGCTTTTCTTTGTGACTCAAATTGTCACCGACTTGGTGTAGTCAGTCTTTCCGATACGGCTCACTCATTTTGTGTTCCATTTCTTTTCTTTGATTCTTCCGAGTGTCACCACCAATTAACCCTAACTCATGCTTGAGTTCTTCAAATCTTGACTCACATAAAGGTTTTGTGAAGATGTCACCAATTGTTTATCGTTGAGATATATTCCAAGATGATGTCCTTCTTTTCAATATGATCTCTTATGAAGTGATATCGACATCGATATGCTTTGTTCTTGAGTGCAACACAGATTTTGAGTGATTGCAATTGCACTTGTGTTATCACACATGATTGGAATTTCCTTTTCTCAACTTCATAGTCTCTCTCACTTTGTCTCATCCATAGGACTTGGGCACAACAAAATTGCCGCAGCCTATGTATTCTCGCTTCACCGTAGAGGTGGCTATTGAATTTTGCTTCTTGCTAAACCAGAAATCACCTGCTTCCTAGCATTTGACATGTGCCTCGAGGTGCTTTTCCCCGTCAACTTTGCATCCAAAGATAGTCGTAGTCCGAATAGCCAATTAGTTTGAATCCACCTTCCTTTGATACCATAAGCCAACTTCTTGGCTTCTTTTCAAGTATCTCAAGATTCTCTTAGTCCGTGTCATATGGCTCTCTTTTGGAGCAGATTGAAATCTTGCACATACACCTACAAAGAAAGGTGATGTCCGCCCGCGTGTGAGATAGAGCAATGATCCAATAAGTGCTCAGATCTTGTTTGATCTACAGCTTGCCATCCGCATCCATGTCCATTTTGATGATGTGTTCATTGGTATTTTCACGTAAGACTTCTCCTCCATACCAAACTTTTTCATTAAATCTCTCGTGTATTTTGTTTGACTTATGAAGGTTCCATCCTTCAAATTTGTTTCACTTGGAGTCCAAGGAAGAATGTCGCTCTCCCATCATGCTCATTTCAAATTTGCTTTGCATGAGGTTTGAGAATTTTTCACACAGTTCATTGTTAGTGGATCCAAAAATGATGTCATCCACATATATTTGAACAAGCAAGATACTCTTCTTGTTTTGAATTAAAAAAAGTGTTCTATCTACTTTTCCTTTTGTGAATCCATTTTCGCTTAGGAATTGTGACAGGTGTCATACCATGCTCGGGTGCCCGTTTCAATCCATACGAGCTTTCTTGAGTTTGTATACCTTGTCTCCAAGAGTCTTCTCGCTCAAATCCTGGAGGTTGTTCAACATACACTTCTTCTTCCAATAAACCATTTAGGAATGCACTTTTTACATCCATCTCGATATACAATGAAATTCTTGTGAGTCGATAGGCAAGAAACATCCTTATAGCTTCCAATCTTGCTACAGGGGCAAATGTTTCATCAAAATCTATCCCTTCTTCTTGCAATATCCTTTGGCTATTAGTCTTGCTTTGTTTCTTACCACAGAGCCTTCCTTGTTCATTTTATTTCGAATACCCATTTAGTACCAATAACGCTTTTGATGGGTGGGTCTTTGAACTAATTCCCATACTTTATTTCTTTCAAACCGATTCACTCTTCTTGCATAGCTTGAATCCAATGTATGTCATCCAATGCTTGTGACACATCTTTTGGCTCTATTTAGATGAAGCATGTGAACATAGCTTCTTGTTGAGTTCTCGATCTTGTTTTGACACCTTCTCTTATATCTCCAATGACAAGTTCGTGGATGGTCTTTCACCATCTTACATCAAAGTTGAAGTAAGTTAGCTGGTTCATCGTCTAGCAAAATTGTGTTGGTGTGGTCGCCTCTCTCGTTATCACTTAGCCGCAAATTTTCCACTGCTTTTTGAGATTCACTATCTCATCTTCTTCTCGAGTTTACAATTCCAGTTTCGACTTGAAAGATAGGATTTTTCTCAGATGCTTGGATGATTCAAATTTATCACCGACTCTTCAATGTCTTCTCCATTTACATTTGGCTCATCGAATACTACATGAATGGATTCCTCTCAGTAACCATAGTTCTTTTGTTGAGTATTCTCAGAAGGCTTTGCTTTCACCGAGTATCCTAAGAAGATACATTCATCGCCTTTAGCATCAAAAGCCTTTAGGTTGTCTTTGCCATTATTGTGGATGAAGCATTTACATCCAAATATTTTGAAATATGAAACATTTGGTTTTCTTCCAATCCGGATCTCATAGGAGTCCTTGTCACCGTCTATTTATCATACATCTTGTTTTGGGTGTAGCAGTCGTGTTGATTGCTTCACCAAAATCTTTTGGTAACCCCGTCACCTAACATGGTCCTTGCCGCTTTTTTTTGAGGGTTCTGTTCTTCTTTCTCGCAACTCCATTCTCACAAGGAGTCCTTGTCAGGCTTGAGTTATTATTCCATTGACAAACCTCGGTTCCTCTATCCGATCTTATTTTGATAATGGTTTGACTCTTCTCATTTTGAATCCTCTTCATCGATTGTGGTAGTTTTTGTAGAGTTTCTTTCTTCTTGCACATGAATATTGTCCATGTATATCTTGAGTAGTCATCTACTACCACCAAGGTGTATTTCTTTCCGCTTATCTTTGGCCGGTTCCACTGGGCCAAATAGATCCATATGAAGCGGATGTAATATTCTTGTTGAGGATGGGCATGTCTTTTCTTTGAATGACGACTTGATTTGTTTTCCTTTCGACATGCATCACATATACTCTCCTTCTTGTATAATCGAGTCCTGAAGTCCTTCTACAAGATGACTTCTTGCCACTTGTTAAGTGTTTTGAAATTCAGTGATCGGCTTTTTTGTGCCACACCAACTTGATTCACCACTCTTTGCTAGTAGACAAGTCTTTGGGTGTTGCAGTTGACCAATCCACTACATACATATTTTTATGTCTACATCCTTGCAAAGACCACTTCATTTGATTCAATTTCTTTGATTTGGCATATACCCATGTCGAATCCAACATTGTAGCCCTTGTCACAGTAGCCGATCGATACTCGATAAGTTGAAGTTGAGTCCTTCAACATATGCAACATCTGTGATTTCTAATCCATTCCTCTTGATGGATCCAATGCCTCTTATTTCACCAGGAGCTTCATTTCCCCCAAATATGACTTTTGCTCCTTTGACTTCCTTGAATTTTGACAGATTTCTCTTATTTCTGTCATATGTCCGGAATGTACCACTATCCATGTACCAGGTTCCTTGGCACTCACTGCTCCTTGAACCCGCAATCAAGGAAATTAAGTTTTAGGTACCCATGCTTGTCTCGGGTCCTGAGGGGTTAGAATTGTAAGATGATCCAACCAACCTATAGCCAAATGATTTGACTCTAAGGGGTTGCCATCTATCGCCATAATCATAATTAATCCTGGCAAATTGCTTGGGGATTCTAGGTTCATACAACTGTCTCTTTTGTCAGTATGCCGCATACATATGTGTTTTAGCAATTGCCTTCCTTGGGTAATTGTGGTGTCTTTGAGTGTAGTGCCTAGGTGCATATGTGTGTTTGATGAAAGCTCTTATGCTTTTGGAATGGCCTTTGCCGAGTTCTAGGCCTTTGCCATTTGGGCTTATATTCCATAAGTCTATGCCGATAGTTCACATTATTCCAATCACTTGGCTTGGATATTTTCTACCATCCCCATCATATGTATTTCTTTTATGGGTTTTCTCTGGGATTTTTGGTAGCTCGCTTCTTCTTTACAGAGTATTTTCTGCTTGGAGTTTGCTTTGAGGACTCGGCCGCCGACTCTTCTCACTGGTTCTTTCAAAGACACTCAACTCGCTGTTTTCCTTTTCCTTTGTAACCAAGGCCAGTTTGCTTAGTGTTGTGCTTTGGAGTGAATGTGTGTGCACCATTTAGAGTTTTGGATTTTTCGGACTCTTCATGACTTGAAGATCCTTTTTCCAAAATTACTCTTGAGGTTTGACATGGCACGGAGGAATTAAATCCTAAGCCCTGTCTTGTCTCCACATTCTCTTTGACTCATGATAAGATCATCCAATGATTTAGATGCCTTAGTGAATGAGGCAATAACATTCTTGAGGTCATTCTCCTCTCTTTTCTATAGCAAAGCAATTTCTCGCTACTAATTTAGCATTTTCACCTTTAAACTTTCATTTTCAATGCTATTTGACTTAGAGTTCTCGGCTCCTTAGTCACTTTGAGTTTTGACTTTTGAGTAGTCGTGTGTTCCTCATTCAATAGTGTGTGTGAGGATTTGATGTGTTCAAAATCTTTCATCATTTTGCTTAATGAATCATAAAGATCAAGAGGTGATGAAGTGAGCGTGTCACGCCACTATCACTAGTATCCGAGTTTGTTGAGTTAGATTGTACCTCATCTTCTTGATCTTGTTCTTTGGCCATCAAGCGGATCGTGGCTTCTTCTTCGAGTCACTTGAGTAGTCACTTCATCGCTCTCAATCACTGTCTCTCTTGACTTAGTTTTAGCCTCTCTGCCCATCATTGCCTTTTTCCTTTCTTTGTCTTCTTTTCTCTCAAGACCTTCCTTTCTTCTTCATCTCTCGTATTTGTTGACTACAGGATATGGATAATAATGGCATAGTGACCTGGTTGTCTACAGATTCCAAAGATAGATATTCAACCTTTTGATCGACTCTTTCCATTCTTGGATTGTCACCCTTTGATATTCACTTTTTGATGATTTGTTCTCTTGGTTGGCCTATCTTCCCTTGACTTGGAGGGAGCCGAGTGTCTTCCGAAGATTCGCCCTTGCCTCTCTTGTAGTTCTTATTGAAGAACTTGTTGAACCTTTTAACCATCGTGGGCTATTTCTTCCGGATCAATGACTTCTTTGACCTCGACTCTCTTTCCATCCTTAACAATTAGAAAGCAAATGTTTTAGGTAAAAATTGTCTCTTCCCGATCTTTTCTTCTCGGCAAATTCGTAGGCTTTGAGATCTAAGAATAGTTCATGGTTGGAGGTCTTCGATAGGTCCATGGAATGTCTTAGTGCCATGACCTTCATTTCCCATTCACCGAGAGACTTTTTAGGATCTTCATACACATTTCCTTCGTGTATATTCCTTTCCAAGTGCGATAGCTCGTTGGTGATTTCTATGAACCGAGCATCCGCTTGATCCAGGTTTTCTCCTCGCGATCATTTTGAAATTCTCAAATTTTTGTACACCACTGATAATTTATTTTCTTTGATTTGCTCCGAGCCTTCACAAATCAATGTTAGTTTGTCCTGCATTTCCTTAGCCATTTTGCATGATTTGACTTTATTGAACATGGCTTTGTCCAAGGTTTTGTAAAGGATGTCCTTGGCTACATTGTCCAGGTTGTATCTTTTTCTCATCATCATTTGTCCATTCGGTTCTTGGTTTTTCAACCATACCGGGTCTAGGGGCAACATCCTTCTTCACCTTCAAATTGACAGCTTCTTCTTACATTGTGTTCACCTTTAAGATTTGCGAGAGCCATCCTCTATCACTATCCACATTTCATCATGTAATGTCGATAGGTGAGCCCGCATACGAATTTTCCAATAATCAAATTCTTCAATTGTGAACATGGGAATTCGTGTCAAATTTGCTTCCATGATAATAAATTTTAATGATAAAAGGAGTTTTGAAAATGTAAGTACTAAAGCAGACTTTGAAAAGTTTGGAGATCTAGTTCAAGAACTGCATGCGGAAGGCTCAATGAACCAACCGCTCCGATACCACTTGTAGGTCCCAAGGGTGTGAGTGTAAGGTTTAGAAGGGGGTTGAATAAACCTTACCAAATTTTTCGATTTAGTCCTTTTAAAAGTTCAAAGTTGATACTACGCTTGTGTCCTTGGTGACATGACCAATTTAGTTAATCAAGAGAGTTAGTCACTCAACGACTGATCGAGCCGTTGATAGAATAACTCACCGTTAAGACCGAGTTAGCTCAACTCGTGGTTTGATTTCAAATTAAGACTTAACACCCTTAATATGGTTTAGTAGAGATTTAAAGCTTGATTTAGTACTTAGAGATTATCTAATGGATAGCAAATATGTCACAGAATTAAACAAATATGATGCATGAATTAAAGTCTTTGAAATGTAAAAGACACGATAAGTTTTTATAGAGGTTCAAGATGGGGTAATTCTTCTACTCCTCTCTTCTCCAACTCCCGGAGGAATCCACTAGGTATTGATCAAGATACAAAGTGGTAGCAGTCCCGATACAAGTCTTGATCACACAACCGTGACTTGATCCTTTGGGACTCGATCCGAGATGCCTTGATCACTCACCAAGGCTTCTCGTGCGACTCGGCTTCTTCACAGGGCAAATTTGCGCTTGCTACTACTGACCACTTGCTCAATCTCTTTGGATTTGATCACTAAGCCCTCCAAAAGCTCAAAACTTGGTTCAACCTTGAACCTTCCTACAATCCTTCGTGGAATGTAGACCCTTGATTCTTCATAATTTTCTTCAACTGATTGAAGTTATCTTTCCTTCACAGTGAGTGTTGGATTGATGTTCTTCGTAGTGTAGGCTTGAGGATTAAGCGTTTAATAACTTGAGAATATTTCAGGTTACAAAATGTTTCTTTCTTGCTTGTATGGTCAAGGTAACCTATGTAATCTTCGTAACCTTTTCTCAGAGTTATTCCTCAGCCTTTTATAGTGATCTTTCAAAAATTTGCCCGTTGAAGAGATAGGCTTATTTTTGAAAGTCACTTGTGGTTGTTGGCTTGTCTTGTTGCCAGTCCTTGGAATTGCCATTTCCTCGTATGAATTGTTCTCCACTTTTTCGTAGTTCGACACGGTGTAGTGCTTCCCATTGGTTTATTCCTTTTGCACGCTTCGGGACCGAGCACTTCGAGAAAGGTAGCATGGAGATATTACTTGTTTAAGTAATTCTCTTGATTTCTCGTAAACGGATCTTTTTCGATTATCTCGACTTGACGCATTTCCTTGCTTTCCCAGGTGACTTAGAGTCGCCTTCCAATCATTGGATGACTCTTCCACACTTCAACTTGAGACTTGGCTTTTCTTGAGTTGACTTGACCGATACTCCACTCACCGCATCTCACCGCTCCTTCAAGAGTTCCCGTCTTCTCTTCTTTGCCATACTCATTGTCTTGCAATGAGTCTTCCTTCTAGTCTCCATTGTCTTCTTGCATGTTTGGGCATAGTGACTTAACTCACTTTGACCCCCTATTTATTACAATGCGCTTACAACAAAATTGGGGTGCAACTTCCTATTCTAAGTTTTACATGGCATTCATCAAAATCTAAATAATAAATTTCCCAACACCGCTCATCCCAAGAAGCTCACATCTTCCCGTCTTACGCCCTTTTATGGATTTTTGCACAAAATTTGATGTGCAAACTAGTCTCCATCCAAGAATAATTCCATTGTAACTAGGACGCATGCTGAGTTTTGTATCAAATTGAGAAAGGGTTGCCCTTTAATTTTGCAAATCGGCTTTCGAGTAAGTGACATTCTTTGCTACAAGCGAGTCCAAATCCTGGTCCCTACCATTCCCGCCTCATCTATAAATCCTGGTTTCTCAAGGATTTGAACCAAGGTAGGGTGATTGCTCTCTAATCCGCCCGGGTCTTTCATGTTTCTCGACCACTACTTAGTTCTCGAATCGGATTGTGGATTTGCCCTTGTATATCTAGGGGATGCTCCACCGCTCTTGAAACTCCTATTTATGTTGCATCTCCAAGTGTTGATGCCTGTGTTCCTAAGCTTGTTCCGGATGTGGCCTCGAATGTGGTTTCGGATGTTGGCAACATTCCGGCTCACATTTCTTCTAACATCCCATTTGTCCCCGTTTGTCGCTTTCTCACAATACACTGCCTTTGTGAGCACCAAATTGCTCACATCATCAAGCTCTCCGTTCTCAATTGCAAACTATCCTTAGCTCACTTTTCCGCCAAAAAGGGGGAGAGAATGTGGTTGGACCAAGCAATGTTCAAGGAGAGTTATGGCAATTGAGGCTCCCGGGAACGATGATCCACCTTCTGAAAATGTTGCAGCCCAAGATGTTGATGTTGCACCATTGGCTGGACAGTGTGAAGGCGATGACTCTTGATTTCATTTTGAAGGACGATGGATACGAATGTGTCCACCGATGAACTTTATGATATTTAAATCTAGGATGTACTAAACACTATTCTCTAGCTAGGTTTATTTGTTTTTGGTTGTTGATAACTTGATAAAACTCTCTTATGTTATTTTTGTCAGTAGTTATGAATGTGACCCGAAATGTGATTGCATTTGTTTCAAAGATTTTTACTCAAAGATGATATTTAGGGGAGCTGTTATATTTAGGGAGAGTTAGTTTGTTTTGTGCTTGATATGTGTTTTGTCTAGAAATGCAAAAAGGGGAGATTGTTAGGGCGTTAATTTTTGCCCAATGCAATTTCCAAATTTACAAAGATTGTGTATTTAATTGTTTTGCCTTTCTAGACTTATAGTATGATTAATACTTATTTAAATTAGGAAAAATCATATTGATATGGTATATATATATATATATATATATAGATATATATATATATATATATATATATTAGACTCTTAGATATTTATCTTGTTTCCTAACACAAGTGATTTACTTGTCATATATTTGTATATATCTTCTTTCCTTGTGTATTAGGACTCTTGAAGGGTTTGGATGGCTATATAAAGGGAAGAAGATGTGCATAATCGCACACAAGAAATACACCGAGTTACAAGAGTCATTCAAGCATAAGGAGTCTCATCGCCCAGATGCTATCTCGAATGTGACTACATTTGAGATCACATTCAATCTTGCGATTGTGTTTGTTAGCTTTTTCATCCATTGTTTTTAGTTTTATGATTAACACAGTCCACACATGTCTACTTTGTTGGATGAGTTGAATTACATAGATCAGTCCACTCTAGATAGAGTTTTTGTTGATTTTCTTCTAGTTGATTTTAGTATTTGTATATGGAATCAAAACGTTTTTACTAGTGGAAAGTTTCACCATATTGGCACATCTACAATCTAGTTGGCTTGTAGATAATTGTTATATCCGTGTCTTGTTTCTGCTTTTCAATATTCCACGCATGTAATTATAAATGTGATCATATCCGCAATCACATCTATACTCCGCAAAACTTTTACTATTTATCCGTGCTATAATTCTTTCAAGAATATCCTTGGCCATATTGTCCAGTTGTATCTCTTTCTATCTTCATTAGTCCATTCACTACGAGGTTTATCAACTATGGCTGGTCTAGCCTCTGCAAAGATCCTCTCCTTCACCGGAGGTGCTTTTCTTACAAAGAAAGATTAACCTTCATTATTTGCAGCGACCCATCTTCTATCACAAGCCACATTTCATCGTGTAAGGCCGATATAGGTGAGCACGCATGCGTATCTTCCACATCAAACTCTTCCATAGTAAATATAGAATACGATTTAGATTGGTTTCCATGATAATAACTTTGCTTTCAAATGAAAGACTTTGAAAACACAAGTATTAAACCTTTTGAAAAAGATTGAGATCTAGTTCAAGAACTGGTCACGGAAGGCTCAATGAACCAACCACTTTGATACCACTTGTAGGTCCCAAGGGTGTGGTGTAAGGTTTAGAAGGAAGGGGGATTGAATAAACCTTACCAAATTTTCACTTTTTAGTCCTTTTAAAATATTCAACAGAGTTGACTCAAATCAGCTACGTCCTTGGGGGACAACTAGGTTGGCTTTCTTCAGCAAAGTTACCCATTCAATAGACTCGTTGAGCTGTTGATAGTATAACTTAGTTGTGTCAGCTAACACTTAACTTTTAGATGATTTGGTTTTTTAACAATGAACACTTAACGCCCTTTGTTAATTTTAAGCTCATTTTAACACTTGTTTTAGCACTTGTTATTATCAGTATGATAGCAATATAACTTATCAGCAGATATAAAAATATAAGCAAGAAAGTAAAATGCTAAAACTTAAATGACACAAGCAGATTTATAGTGGTCCTAGAATGGGGTAATTCCTCTAATCCACTCTTCTCCAACTCCCGGAGGAATCTACTAGGTAATGATCAAGTTACAAAATAGTTATCGATCTAGAGACAAATGCCTTGATCACACAAATGCTTCTCCTGCGACTCGGCTTCTTCACAAGACAAATTGTCTTACTACTTGACTCTCCCTTCAAGCATTTGGAATTGATCACACAACCTTCCAACAAACTTGAAACTCCCGGTTCGACCTTGAACCTTACTACATATCCTTCAACTTGGAGAGTAGACCCTTTTCGTTCTTGAAACTTTTCCTCTTCAACTCGGTTGAAGTAATCTTTCCTTCACAAATAAGTGTGTTGAATCGAGTTCCTTCGAGTGTTAGGCTTGAGGTATTTTCTTGATAAGCTTTGAGAATATCGCAGTTATGCTTGCTTGAATATTTCTTGTAAGATTGATTTTCCAGTAACCTTTTCTCAAATGCTTCCTCACCTTTTATAGTGCTCATCTCAAAATTTGTCCGTTGAAGAGATAGGCTATTTTCAAAAGACACTTCTTGTTCGCCGCTTGTCTTTTCATGGTCTCAAGCAGTGTGATGTTGACTCTTCCTCGTATTAAATACCTCTCGACTTTATAGTGTCGACACATGCTCCAAAAGATTTCCCATTGGTTTATTCCTTTTTGCATATTTGTGGGTCAATCACTTTAAGACCGGAAGCTTGGACTTATTACTATATCGAAGTAATATCTTTGACTTCCTTCCAACGGATCAATGTCGATTGTCTTGACTTGATCGCCGCTTTACCCTTGACTTGAGTCTGCTCCAATCATACAGAATGACTCAACTATCAATTCAATCTGTTAGACTTGGCTTCTAACTCACTTGATCGACACTTCAACATCCTTTACACAGTTGTTCCTCGGATGTATCTCCTTGATTGAGTCTTTGCCTACCATATTAACCATACTCGGTTGACACACAACCGACTTCACTTTGGTCTGATTGAATTCTTGCATTCTTCGACATAGCCGACTTCACTCGGCTCTTTTCAAATCTATCTACTATAACATAGAAATACAAGGAAAATGGGGTGCCAACTTTCTAGTCTAAGTTTTACATGGTATCATCAAAATCCAAACAAATAAATTTCCTAACACCGCTAGCGACAAGACAAAAATTATTTTGACTAAACCAAATTACTTATGTAAATTTTGTAAAGATTGCCTTTTCTACTCGCTTCACAAATAATTTTATCATTTTTGAGAATAAGATATTTTTCTTTATTAAAAAGAACATCATAATTTAAATCATAAAGTTGGCTCACACTTATCAAATCGAACTTAAGCCCATCTACTAATAAACATCATTAAGAGAGAAAGAAGAACTACCAACGTCTCCATTGCCAAGAATTTTGCCTTTGCCATTTCCGAATATAACTATTCCTCCTTCTTGTAGCTAGATGTTGGTAAAAAGATATACCTTTCCGGACATATGGCGTGAACATCCGTTGTCCACGAGCCATTTGGAATCTTTTTTGATTGTGATTGCCCCAAGTACCTAAAATGAAATTATTTTTAGGTACCATAGAGTGTTGGGGTCCGTGAGTGTTAGCATTAAGAAAAAAACAATTGTGCTTAAAAACACGGCCTGGTCGTGCTTTGAAACATGAGCGTGTTTATGAGTAATTTCATGAACACAACCAATGTTTTGAAATATAGGTGTTTTAATGCTTTTCTACCAACATGGCATGGTCATGCTTTTAAGCACAACCGTGTTTTTCTCGTTGTCTAAAACGTTTCCGGACAAAAATTATGGAAAGTTGTTCAACCTAGCTTTTTGACAACTTTTGTGCAACATTTACATCTCATTATGCTGCACTAAGCCGATATATTCCATCAATTATCACATAAAAACAAGGATTCAACAACCCAACTATGGAAGTGGGGCATTTGTTTAATAAGGATGACATTGTTAATGTATTCTTGCACAAAAATAATGTCTATAAAATCCAAGAGTATGAGTTGATTGATTCATTCATTCGTTCATTCACATACAAAAATCAGATTTTAGAGAGCAAAATTGCATATTGTGAGAAGAGAGGGAGAGTAGAATTGGATATTGAATAGCTTGGAAAGGAAGGCTTGGAGCATAGCATCATTGAAGACAACAAAAGAAGAAGTCTTGTTGTAATCTTGATAAAAGATAAGTTAATCATGTCTATTTCATTTAAATCTTCTTGTATAAGTTCTGCTTTGTCAAAATCATGTTGAGCTAAATCTTTAGTTTTTGAATGTAATTTACTCTAGAATGGATTTGTGATCATGGTTTGAATGTTTTTAATATAATCTTCATATTTTGTGTGATTCAATTATATTATGCTTCATTCATTCAAGTTAATATTTCCTGTATATTGATTTGAATTTTATTCATCGGGTAATCAAGATTATGGTGAGAAAGAACCAATTTAAGTGAAAAGAGTTGTATGCAATCCTATAAATAGGACCACATAAATCTTCCGGATTAGGGTCAATCCTAATATGGGAATTCATAAATCGTTATAATACAATCTTGAGGTTTTAACTAGAAAGAGATTTCAATTAATCAACTTGAGATTAGGAGTTTGTCACCTTGAATGAGGGTTTAACTTAAATTGGGAATTTCTACGGTTCATGAACCATGAGATTATGTTAAAATGGGATGATAATTACTTAAGGGTTCATGGTTGTATTCATTTTTGTTAAAATCATAAAACTACTCTAGAGGTGTTTGATAAATGGTTTTATCATGATTTTGATGATTCTGTTTTTATAACAAAACAATGGTTTTAAAGGTTGTCCAAATACTCCTAAATGATTTAAATTTTAATATTTTCCTGGAGTATTTCTTCAAGTTTTATTTTAGATAAAATTGGACAACACTTTTAATGATTTTGTGTTAATGAGTTTTTACATCTAAACAAGGTTCCTAAATGTTGTCTAAATACTTCCGATCGATTTAAAATGTTTCTACTAAATTTTTGGAGTATTTCTTGAAGTTTATTTTCGACAAACATTGGACAACATTTCCTCGTGGTCGACCGACGCCCTATAGGGCAACCCGTTACTGAAGATGATTTTTAGAATGTAAAAATGAGACGGAAGAAAAATCACACAGTCGACCGTCGCCCTAGGCGTCGGTACTGTGTGAGGCAAAATCTCCTGTCTCAAAATTGGAGGGGTCGACCGGCTAAGGGGGAGGTCGACCGGCCGGCAAGCCCCCGTCGATCGGTCGCCTGTTATTTTTCGATGCTTTTTTTAACATCTATCTGCGGCGCGACCGGTAGCCTTATGGTTTGACAAAAAAATTCTAACCGTTGTGCAAAGACACAACGACTTTTCCTTAAATTGTGGGATTGATTTCTAATGTATATATTCTTCATTTGTCTTGCAATTTTTATAGATTTCAATCTCCTAGGAGGAGCCTATCATATACAAGACATCTTCTATAAATAGATGAAGAATTGAAGCAACACAATAAGATAGAATACTACAACACAACAAGATACACTCAAGCAAACATACTTGTTCTTCATTGTTATTATTCTTGTTGTAATAGCCTAAGGTCTTTCACTTTCACATCTTGAGGTCTAGGCTTATTTCTTGATTACACTTGCACTCATAATTGTAATATTCATTATCGAGTTGTAATCTTGATTTTGGGTATCATTCAACACAAGATATCCTTGTGAGTGTTCTTGTGGTAAGAACACACTTGGATGATCTAGGTGATAGGTGCAAGAAGATTGTGGTGATCTTCTTATTGAGGTGTTGAAGAATTTGGTATTCTTCAAGGTTGTAGATTGTGGTGATCTTCACAAGATGCCGTTGGAGATTGTGGTAATCTTCAAGAGAGATTGTGGTAATCTCAAAGGTGGTGTTGTAGAAGAGTGTGGTGATCTTCAAGGTGATGTTGTAAGGTATTGTATTAATTTTGGTAATTAATAAAATCTTTTTCTTTTTGAAATCCATCCCTGATATCTTTGGGGTGGTAGAGGATTAGGCCCTAGGTGGGTTGAACCTCTATAAATCGACGTGTGTTGTTTACTTCCCGCACCTTTATTATTGTCTTGGCGTATTTGGTTCGAAAAAGAGGGCGAAATCGAAAAGATGGAGATAATCTATTCACCCCCTCTAGATTATCGTAGCGCTTGACTTACGAGAGGGGTTTACATTCGAACACATTCTTGTCTCTTGATCTCATATTTTACATTTTTCCTTTATTCAACCATTTGTAATTTGTTGATTAATTAGATTCTTTATTTTCTTATATTTACAAACAAACTTCTGAAAATTGAGAGATTAGATAATGAAAAGACGGTAATTACTAGTACTCGTAATCCTCGTGGGAATGACACACGGTACTTCGGTAAACTAAACTATAAAACGATAGGTGCATTTGCCTAAGATTTTTAGAATAGCTTTTCGGCCATCAAGTTTTTGGCGCCGTTGCTGGGATTGTGATATTAGGAACACTTTATTTTTGTTAATTTAGTCATCTTGTTTTTCTCTTGTTATTGCTTTTCTTCTTATCTATCTTCTTGTGGGCCTTGTTTAACACTTCTCCATCTTTTACTTGCCCTAGTATATGCCTACCGTCGTCACGGTGGGAAGAGCGAAGCCACCGGTAGTGACGCAAATACGAGGGAAGTATTAACACGGGTGCAAGAAGACATAGATGAAAGCAATAATAAAGATTTTGTTATTATGGCGGAAGAACCACAAAGAACGATGTACGACTATGCCAAACCATTAATGGATGACAACATCAAACATCGTGAGGCCCGTTGTTGCCGCCAACAACTTTGAAATTAAACCTAACATTATTCAAATGGTCCAACAGTTTGTTCAATTTGATGGCCTACCGGGATGAAGATCCCAACAATCACATCATAAATTTCCTTGAGATTTGGGATACATTCAAAATCAACGGGGTCTCGATGATGTTATTCTCCTACGTCTGTTTCCATTTTTCCTTCTGAGATCAAAAAACAATGGTTAAATACTTTACCAAAGGAACTATCACAACGTAGAATACTATGGTGAAAAGTTCCTCCTAAAGTATTTTCCACCGCAAAACTACTAGATTATGGAAGAAATATCTTCCTTTGCCCAAGTCGATGACGAAATATTCTATGATACTTGGGACAGATTCAAAGAACTACTACGAAAATGCCCTCATCATGGCCTACCCATTTGTTGCAAGTCCAAACTTTCTATAATGGGTTACTTTCCTCAACGAGACAGATGATCGATCAAAGCGGTGGGGAACTCAATAATAAAACACCGTAAAGCGGCTCAAGAATTGATTGAGGGATGGCCATGAACGGATATCATTGGCAATCCATGCGCGACAAATCAAATAGATCGGTTGGGGTCTATAATACGATGTCGTGGTTACACTAGCCTCGCAAATCGAAGCATTAACTCGAAGATTGATGATTTGGCAGCTCCCAAACCAAAGGCGCAAGTGTTATCCGGTGAAACGTCACGGAGGATTTCATAACTATCGAGTGTCCACACAAGACACCACAAGCGGAACATGCCAATTATGTCGGGAACCAAGCCCTGAATCCTCCAAATAATCATTTCAGCAACACATGCAATCCTAGGTGGCGACAATATCCTAATTTCAGTTGGGGTAATGAAGGCCAACCACGGCCTAATTCCAATCTTAATCCACACACGTCTCCTAGATTCTAGCTGCCCCAAGGGAAGCCTAACTTAGAAGAACTCATGGCAAAGATTGTGCAATCAACAGATGCTTGATTCCATGCAGTTGAGACATCATTGAGAAACCAAGAGGCATCTATCCATAACTTGGAAAATCAGATAGGGCAAATCGTAAAGCTTATGTCAGAGCGACCACAAGGGAGTTTGCCAAGTAACACGTAACCAATTCGGAGAATATGTAAAGGCAATTACCATTAGTTCACCACACGAGTTTGAAAAAGTTAACATGCCCATCCAAAAATATGTGGAGAACGAGAAATCCAAGGAAGAGCCCAGGAAAAATATGGTTGAAGCATACAAGCCCAAGATCCCTTACCCAAGCCAAACTGAAGAAGACAGAAAAGAGGACCAATTCGGGCGTCCTTTTTTGGATACTACAATATCACTCATTGATGTGCATGATGGAAAACTCATTTTGAGCGTAGGAGATGAACAAGTTATCTTTAAGATTCCTATTGATATGACAAATTCTATTGATAATGATCATACTTGTTTTTCTATAAACTCGATTGGCACCAAGATGAATGGTTCTTTGCATATATAACATTTAATGAACTTTTGAAAGATCGTGTTGTTCAGTGTATAGACGTATCTATAGAAAAATTCTTATTTAGGGATGTCATGCAGAAAAGGAAGACCATCAAAGGCAATGGAAATTGTTTGAAGCTCGACTTCAGTGGTGATGTTGATCAAGACCATGAGAATTATCATAAGCTCGAGGCGCCGCTCGACAAATCCCCATATTTATGTCAAATAGTCCAGCTATATAACTCTAAAGAAGCGCTACCCAAGAGGAAACCAGATATTTTGTGTGCGTTTGTTTTTTTTATTTTCTTTCAAAACAATCACAAGTCCTTGAGCCATTTTCAAATTACATTTTGGTTGTTTTGGGTTAAAAAAAAAACTACATCTTTCTTTATTATCTTAATTGGAAGATTTGAGCTTTCACGGTATTCGAGTTGTGTGTTGTTTATATTTTATTAGGTATGAAGATTCCGATGAAGATCTCTTACTAAATAATTCAATGGTCGTTTTACACGATTTCACTCTTATAGCAAGGTTTTGTTTTTCCTTTTTCCCTATTTTCCTTCATTATAATTTCTTTTGTTTTTGTCTGCTTTTGTGTGTGTATGTTCATCTCTTTCTTTCACATTGAGACAATGCCTTTAAGTTGGAAGTGGATGCAATTACATGCTTAGAATGCTTGTGTGCTTGTTTTTAAATCGAGTCCATTGATAGGAGATACGATTTTTCAAAGAAATAAATTGAGTGTTTGCTAGTCAATAATTTGGCCCAATTACACCTGAATTAGCTTTATTATTTGTGTTTTAAATGCAAAGCAATTGATTGTCTTGATTAAATTAACATGGATGTGAGTTGAATTTACACGAGACTTCTAACACTATGGTACTTTATTTGTTAAGGCATATATTACAATACCTAGGGCTATGAAAGTCTCGAGAACTTTTGATTTAGTGGTGGTTAGCTAGTTGTTAAACCAAGTCAATTAATGAACCAAATAAAAACAAAAAGAAAATGAGAATGGCAAAACAAAAGGACCAATCGAGGTTATATACCTCTATTTGTTGCCGCTAGTAACTAGGAGCATTCATGAGCCTCGTGTTTGTCTTTTACGTAAAACGACAAAGACAATATGAGTATGAAGAACCACCCTATGAGTTTTTGAACTGAAATTCAAAATTTAAACCTAGTGGAAGCATGCCTCAACATCCTAAAAAAAGGAAAAATGCATATTTGCTTGCATTCCTCATTCCAATAAAGTTCAAGAAGCTCGCTTTTATGACTAGTAGACTAGCCGCAAAAATCGATTGAGTTCTTATATTTTCATGGAGTTATTGGATTGAAATTGCACGTAACTATCGGTGTTTGTGGAGTGATGAGTTCAAGTCAATCGACCTATTGATATTGGTGTTTTTACTTGACAATCGATCACTTTACAAAAATATGTTTTTACCTAATGGCTAATTCGAGTTGAGATGACTAAGAATTTGACTTCTTATGTTCAATGTGTTGAGAAAAAGATCTTCCTTGTGTATTGTCATGTATTGAATCCTCATTATAGTTTTATGTTTTGCTTGTGGACAAGCACTCCCTATTGTAGCTTGATGTTGGTAAAAATATATACCTTTTTCGGTCATATGTCGTGAACATCCGATGTCCACGAGCCATTTGGAAACTTCTTTGATTGTGATTGCCCAAGTACCTAAAATAAAATTATTTTTAAGTACCCTAGAGTATTGGGTCCATGAGTATTAGCATTGAGACCTTTGGGTCTCCGAGCATAATTAGTAATATACTTAATTCTACAAGTGCTAGATAAATAACCATTTTACCACAATAAAAGCATGTTAAAATTTTAGGAGCACTAGCACGTATGAAAGTCTGAGCTTGGTTATTTTTCTTGAAATTGGTTTGAATAGGCTTGTAACCGAGTCCTAGTTTTGAATGCTCACTTCTTTGTGCACCAAGAATTTTAGTAACTTTATCGGTGCTTAAGTTAAAACGTTGCACATCCCTTTTTAATAGTATACGATATGTATATGATCAAGATATTCAATGAAGACTTTATTTGTGAACAATTCTTTTTTGGAATCAAGACTTTTAATTTTACCAAGAGTAATAGTATGTATATGATCAAGAGATTCAATGAAGAAAGTAAATTATCCATTTCTATTTTCAAACTTTTGAAATTATTTTTCAAATTCTTGTATTTAGTAATCATATCCTTAAACTCATTTTGTAAATCTTCATAATCCTCTTGTAATTCATCAATTGAGGAAAATGAAGTATTAGAGCGTCTTTCTCGGTTTTATCGTTAATTGCCATGAGACCTTGTTTGGTTTTCTCATCGTCGGATATTGCAAGAAGTTCATCCCACGTTCTAACATCCACATTAAAGCCTTTTATAAGAAATAACTATTTATTATTTTTTTCACCCTCCGCAATTTTAGGACAATCGGTGATAAAGTGTCCGGGTTTTCTACATTTGAAACACGAGTTGTCTCTTGCCTTATATTTATTTACAAACTTGGCCAATTTTCTCACAAGAGCGGTTGTTTTCTCATATTCTTCATCGCTTGGATAATAAGCATTATTTCAACTTGAAGCAAGACCTTTAGGATTAGATTGCATACCGGTTGAGAGGTGGACGGTTTGGAATTTTTCCTTTCCTTGAGATAGACTTCATAAATAAGAAGATTTCCAATAAGATCATCAAACTTGAGTTCCAAGATTTTGAGCTTCCGTGATGGCGGTGACTTTTTCGGACCAAGTGCGTGGTAGAGCATTTAAGATTTTAGTTACCTTGTCTTCTTTGGAAATAATTTTACCAAGTGCCAAAAGAGGATTGACTATATTGTCAAGCCTTTCCACAATCTTTTATATCCATTCACCTTGAATATAGTAAAATTAAAATCCTTACAAGCATGGTTTTTGAGGAAATTAGAGAAAACATGATGATAAAATTCGTCATATAAATGTCTGCTTTTGTCACTAAAGTTATTAGGTGACGAAATTTGAGGGCCATAATGATCGTCACCGTAGCCCCGTGGTAAAAGGTATATGTGACGATGTTTTTGGTTCGTCACTAAATATTTACTATTTGATGACGCTAATAAATAGTGTCCTCATTTATATCATTTTTTGTGACGCCTAACTCGTCACTTTAATGATCAAACTTTTGTCACTCATATTATTATTTTGTCACCAAAAAGTAACATTTTAAATGACGAATGGATAATTTGTCATCCAAACATTAAATTTTGGGGACGAAATTAATTATATTGCCAAATTAATCAAATTTTAATGACGCCTTGATGTTACAATTGCATTAACAAATTCGTCATATATTATATAATTTGTCATAAAAGAGATGTTTTATAGTTACACAATATCGGTCGTCACTTAATGAGTATATATATATTGACAAAACAATGTGTCACAAAAAGTAATATTCAATGACACGACATTCATTGTCACCAAAAGATTCTGAAACGTGATGACATATTTCGTCACGAAAATATTAACATTACATGACAAAGTTGATTAGTGTCACTAATTGCGTAAGATTTGTGATGAACCGGTTCGTCATAAAAGAAGTATATGGTGACAAAATATTTCGTCACTAAATAGTTTTATATGGTGACACACAAATCATCATAAATGACCTATTTTGGGTGACACATTTAAAATATATACGGGACAATACATGTCGTCATAAAAGGACTATTTTTAAGGACCAATTTTATATTTTCAATAAATGGATATGTATGGTGACGTCTAAGTTCGTTGTGAAAAATATTAGTTTCAGTTACAAAATAGATCAGTGTCACCAATTGATTTTTATATGACGGCATAAATAGCCATTAAATGAGGCATTAGAGACTATATATCTATATATATCAATGTATTACTTTTTCATATTTTATCATTTACTTTGCATAAAAATAAAATAAAATCTCATGTTGAGAAAATTCATTATTGACTTTCCATATTATTAATACTTCGATTTAAAATTTGCTCCGATCTAATATTATATTACAAATGCAATTTAAAATTTAAATAAGCATGAAAAATAGAAACAACCAACATGTTTAAGTAGAACGTGCTTATTTAATCAATATAAGGAAAATGCTAAAATATCCAACTTTCAAATGGAAATTATAATCTACTTGAAAAATATTCGAAAATGAAAAATTAGGCATCTAAACCGAAACAATACTCATATAAATATAAACCATATGTCCCCGAAATCTTATTTTGTAGCTTAGATATTATTCCCATTGCGGCCATGAATGCCATAAGTTTGTCGATAGATGCACCTTGTTGACTCAATTGCTCTTTCAAATCACTCACTTGGGCCTTTAGTCCACTTACTTGAGATTCTCGAATCTTGTAGTTTTTCTTGTGTTTCTGAAGTTCCTTTTGAAGTTGTTGGGTAGTTGAATCGATGTGGTGCGTCTACTTGAAGGCTTTGGACCATATCCAAGACCTTTATATAACCGATCCATGGCCAAGCACCTCAAGAACTATTTCTTCAAAGACTCTTCTCAATTTCTTGCTCTCTATATATAGTTTTCTTGCTTTGCTATCATCAACTCCTATTTAAATATATTGATTAAGAGTACACAATTAATATCATGGTTAATAACAAACCTGGATAATGAAAATGAGTCCGTGACTTACCCAATTTTCTTTTCCTCCACTTTGTTGACCAACCATCGTTTTTCTTTATAATGAGTACGTTTATAGAACTCAATCCTATCACATTGTTCTCCATTTAGCTCCTTCTTCCGGCCTAGTCAAAAAAAAAAAAAAAAAAAAACTCACAATCACAAAAAAAAAGAAATTGTGTCAATTTAAGATTACTTAATAACAACTCACAATTCACTCCATAGCAATAAGCAAATTTTTTTAAAAAGACAGAGATGTTTCTTAGTTTATAACATATTCTCATTATATATATATGTGTGTGTGAGAGGAAAATCTTAGAGAAAGCAAACAAAAAGCCATTATTTTCTAATCTGATTGTGTTCTCTGCCATGAAACAGATTGGTCCCAATGTCTCAATCTCAGCTAATGCTCGGATAGGAGTTGGTGTAAGGCTTGTCACCGCATTATTCTTGATGATGTTGAACTCAAGGTACTAATCACCCGAATTACTAGATATGATTGGTATTAATGCGCATCTCAACATTTCAACTCATTTGATATGCTTGTGTTATAAATGGAAATGCATTGGTGATTCATGCGATTGTTGGATGGAACTCTTCCATTGGAAGGTGGTCAAGAGTCCGGTAAGTCCAACATGTTCGCCTTTATCTTTAGCTCACCGCAAGTGTACGGTGCACGTTATAGAAAAGGATAGCAAGGTCATATCCACGGAGACTAATAAATTAATGTGCTAAGTATTGAACTAAGATAGTCTTATTTTTATTTAGACGGTCGTAAAATGGTGGTTGTTGTGAAATTAAGGCAATTAGGACTACTAAAAACACAAGACTAAGACAATGTAAATAATTAAAATATCAAGATGATGAAATAGATTCCCGGGTTAAGGTTTCGATTAATATCCCTCTTGTTGTCCGATTTAATCAAAGCCAAGTTATTATCAACATTCCAATAAGACGATCACGAAAATATTTTATCCTCCCTCTCGAGATGCATATGAAACGTAGATTGAAATACCTATGCTAGCATCTCTACTCAACATGAAGTATTCAACTCCCAAAAGTTTAAAAGATCAAATGTCCTCACAAATATTTACAAACCTCTCGATTCATGCAAATATTTGTGTCGAAAGTACTCAAGATCTAATATTGAAACTCATCTCTCGAATTATGAATCAATATATCAAACAAGTTAAATCATTGATAAAGTAATAAAACAAGAATAAGCTCAAAATACTCAAATAGGCTTAAAGACAATAACTTCAACTAAGATTAAAACATTCCACAAGAGTTCATTAATCTACTTCCAAAACCCGAAAATCTAAAGAGTTTAGCTACACATGATGTCTAAACAACTCATAAACAAATTGTTCAAAGTCATGACAAACTAAAATGAAAGATTAAAACTACAAGAGAAGCAAGAAAAACTTAGGAAAGTCGACAATCTCTCGATGTATCTCCGTTCCTGAGCTTCGATGCAACCCGATTGTCTCCTTGATATCTTCTTCCAAGAATAGACCATTGTCTTGTGTGCTATAGCCAAAAATGTCGAATGTTCCTTGGCGTGCGCCCAAAAAGTGCTTATATACCTTTTAGAAAGTTTTAGGGCACATTGATGTCATGGTACTTCATTACAAGAGGGGGACGCACGGGCGTGCATGGGCGCCTGAGTTACCCATGCGTCATGCCGTAGGCCAAACTCGTTTTCACCAACCAAATAAGAGAGATGGGTCGGTGCGTCGACGCACGGGGTTACCCGTGCGCATTGCCGTTGTTGGGAAATTATTTTGTAGATTTTGATGAATGCCATGTAAAACTTAGAATAGGAAGTTGGCACCCCATTTTTGTTGTAAATTGCATTGTAATAGATAGGGTTTGGTTGAGCTTGAGTTAAGTCGGCTATGCCCGAACATGCAAGAAAACAACCGGAGACTAGAAGGAAGACTCATTTGTGAGGCAAATGAGTATGGCAAAGAAGAGAAGATAGAACTCGATCAAGGTGCAGATGCACTGAGTGAAGTATCACTCAAGTCAACTCAAGATAGCCAAGTCTCAAGTTGAAGTGACAAGAGTCATCCAATGATTGAAGTCGACTCAAGTCACCTGGGAAGGCAAGGAAATGCAATCAAGTCGAGATAACTCAAAGAGATCCGTTGCATAGAAATCAAGAGAATTACTTAAACAAGTAATACTTCCATACTACCTTTCTTAAAGTGCACAGTCCGCGTGCAAAAAGAATAAACCAATGGGAAGTATCGCACTGTGTCGATCTCTCAAAAGTCAAGGATCATGTAGACGAGAAATGTCAATTCCAAGGATCGCAACAAGACAAGCCAACGACCACAAGTGACTTTCAAAAAACAAGCTTATCTCTTCAACGGCGATTTTTGAAAGACCACTATAAAAGGCCGAGGAGTTTATTGAGAAAAGGTTACCTTGACCATCTAAAAATTGAATACAAGCAAGAAAGAAACATTTGTAACCTGAAATATTCTCAAGTCATTAAACGCTCAATCCTCAAGCCTACATTACGAAGGAAATCAATCCAACACTCACCGTGAAAGAAAGACAACTTCAATCGGTTGAAGAGGAAACATTTGAAGAATCAAGGGGTCTACATTCCACGAAGGATTGTAGAAAGGTTCAAGGTCTAACCAAGCTTAAGTTAGTTGGAGGGATTCGTGATCAAATCCAAGGAACTTGAGCAAGTGGGTTGTAGTAGCAAGTGGGTTGTAGTAGCAAGGTCTAACCAAGTCCGCCTGTAGTTGGAGAGAAGCCACCGAGTGACCAGGCATCTCCCGACCGAGTCCCAAAGGATCAAGTCGTTGTGTGATCAAGACTTGTATTCGGACTGTTAACCACTCGTATATTGATCAATACTTAGTGGATTCCTCCAGGAGTTGGAGAAGAGAGGAGTAGAAGAATTACCCCATCTTCGAACCTCTTTAAAAACTTATTGTGTCATTTACATTTCAAGACTTTAATTTCTCGCATATTACATTTATATCTGTTTGATAAATTTGCTATCCAATTGATAATCAACAAAGTGCTAAAACCAAGTATTGAAACAAACTTAAACCAAAATCAAGGGTGTTAAGTCTTCCATTGAAAATATATCACAATCGAGTTAAGTCTTTAGTCAAAAACAATTGAGTTATTCTATCAATAGCTCGGTCGAGTGCGATGAGTGACTAAGTCTGTTTGGTTAACTAACTTAGTTGTCCATCAAGGACTAAATCGAAAAGTTGGTAAGGTTTATTCAACCCCCCCTTCTAAACCTTACACTCACACCCCTTGGGACCTACAAGTGGTATCGGAGCGGTTGGTTCATTGAGCCTTCCGCGACTGACCGTTCTTGAACTAGATCTCCAAATCTTTCAAAGATTGTTTTTGATGATTTGATCTTTCAAAACTTTTTAATCAAAGAAAGTTATTATCATGGAAGCAAATTTGACACGCATCCCTATGTTCACTATTGAGGAATTTGATGATTGGAAAATTCGTATGCGAGGCTCATCTATCAAATCCCTAGTTACGATGAAATGTGGATAGTGATAGAAGATGGGCCACCGCAAATTTTAAAAGTGAACACAATTGTAAGGAGAGCCGCAATCAAGGTGAAGAGGATGTTGCTCCCGCACTGCTATGGTTGAAAAACCGAGAGCCGAATGGACAAATGATGACAGAAAAGATATAACTTGGACAATGTGGCCAAGGACATTATTTACAAAACTTTGGACAAAGCCTTGTTCAATAAAGTCAAATCATGAAAAACGGCTAAAGAAATCTAGGACAAGCTAACCTTGATTTGTGAAGGCTCGAGACCAAATCAAGGAAAATAAACTATCTGTTCTTTGTACAAAAATTTGAGAATTTTAAAATGCTTGCAGAGAGACCTTGGATCGAGATGGATGCTCGATTCACGAAATTACCAATGAGCTATCTCGCACTTGGAAAAGAATATACACGAGAAGAAATGTGTATGAAGATTCTAAGAAGTCTCCCAAATGAATGGGAAATGAAGGTCATGGCATTGAGGCATTCCATGGACCTATCCAAGACATCCAACCATGAGCTATTCTCGGATCTCAAGGCCCTACGAATTTGAGCCGAGGAGAAAAGACCAAGAGAGACAGTTGTGCCCAAAACAATGCTCTAATTGTTAAGGATGGCAAGAGAGAGCCGAGGTCAAAGAAGTCATTGACCAAGAGAAATAGCCTTGATGGTTAAAAGGTTTAACAAGTTCTTCAATTAAGAACTACAAGAGAGCAAGGGTGAATCCTCCGTAAGACACTCGACTCCCCTCCAAGTCAAGGAAGATAGGTCAACCAAGAGAGCGAGCATCAAAAAGTTGAATATCAAAGGGCAATCCAAGAATGGAAAGAGATGATCAAAAGGTTGAAAACCTATCTGAACCTATGAGACAACCAGGTCACTATGCCATTGATTGCCCATATCCTGTCAACAAGTACAGAATGAAGAGGAAAGAAAAGTCTTGAGAGAAAGAAGACAAGAAAAGAAAAAGGCAATGTTGGCAGAGACTCGAGAGACAATCAAGTTAAAAGACACAGATTGATTCAGAGTAGTGAAGTGACTACTCAAGTGACTCTAAAGAAGAAGCCTTGATCTGCTTAATGGCCAAGAACAAGACCAACTCCGACCAAGAAGATGAGGTACACTCTAACTCATCACACTCGACTCTAGTGATAGTGATCGTGACACACACACTTCATCACCCACCGATCTTTATGATTCATTAGGCAAAATGATGAAAGACTTTGAACACATTAAATCCTCACACACACTACTAAATGAGGAAAACAAACTACTCAAGAGTTAAAACTCTCGGTGACTAAGGAGCCGAGTACTCTAAGTCAAGTAGCCGATGAGAATAAAAGTCTAAAGGTGAAAATGCTAAGTTAAGTAGGCCGATGAGAAATAGTTTGCTATAGAAAAGAGGGAGAATGACCTCAAAAATGTGATTGCCTCATTCACTAAGGCATCTAAATCCTTGGATGACCTTATTATGAGTCAAAGAGAATATGGAGACAAGACAAAGCTTAGATTTAATTCCTTTGTGCTATGTCAAGCTCCAAAAGTGATTTTGGAAAAAGGATCTTCAAGTAATGAAGTAACTCGAAAATCCAAAACTCCAAATGGTGCACACACATTTATTCCAAAGCACAATCACAAGCAAACCGGCCTTGGTTATAAAGGAAAAGGAAAGTCTGCTAGTTGAGTGTCTTTGAGAGGACAAACCGAAGAAATCCAACCGAGTTCCTCAAAGAAACTCCAAATAGGAAATACTCTGTAAAGAAGAAACAGAGCTACCAAAAGTCCCAAAAATTCTATAAAAGAAATATATATGATGGGAATGGTAGAAACTACCCAAGCCAAGCTGATTGGAATAATGTGAACTATCAAAGAAAGATCTATGGAATATAAGCAAAATGGCAAAGGCCTAAAACTCAACAAAGGCGATTCCAAAGGCACAAGAGCTATCATCAAAGACACTTATGCACCTAGGCACTACACTCAGAGATATCACAACTACCCAAATACAACAATTGCTAAAACACATTCACAGCCTACGTATTACAAAAGAGACAGTTGTATGAACCTAGAACCCCAAAGCAATTTGCTAAAGTTAATTATGATTATGGCATTGATAGATGGCAACCCCTTAGAGTCAAATCATTTGGCTATAGGCTGGTTGGATCATCTTATAATACTAACCCCTCGGAGACACGTGCAAGTATGGGTACCTAAAATCTAATTTCCTTGATTGCGTTCAAGGAACAAATGAGTGCCAAGGAACCTGGTACATGGATAGTGGTCGCATTCCGGACATATATGACAGAAACAAGAAAAATCTGTCAAAATTCAAGGAAGTCGAGGTGCAAAAGTCATATTTGGAGGAAATGAAGCTCCAGGAGAAATAAGGGGCACTTGATCCATCAAGAAAATGGATTAGAAATCACGATGTTGCATATGTTGAAGGACTCAACTTCAACTTGCTAAGCATCGCCAACTTTGTGACAAGGCTTATAATGTTGGATTCAACATGGGTATATGCCAAATCAAGGACATTAAATCCAATGAAGTTGTCTTTGCAAGGATACGAGACAAAAGAACATGTATGTGGTAGATTGGTCAACCGCAACACCAAGCACTTGTCTGTAGCAAAAGCACAAATTAATCTAGTCTAGTTAGGCATGTGGCACAAGAAGTTCTAGTCACCTGAATTTCAAAGCAATCAACAAGCTTGCCAGGAGCAATCTTGTAGAAGGACTTCCGCACTTTCGATGTACAAGAAGGAAAGTGTATGTGATGCATGCCGATGGGAAAGCAAATCAAATCATCATTCAAAGAAAAGACATGTCCATCTTCAACTAGAATATTTTGCTACATATGGATCTATTTGGTCCAGTTGAACCAAATAGCATAAGTGGAAGAAATACAACTTGGTGGTAGTAGATGACTACTCAAGATATACATGGACAATATTCATGTGTAAGAAGAAAGAAACTCTGCAAAACTACCACAAACATGAAAAGAATCCAAAATGAGAAGAGTCAAACCATTATTAAAATAAGATCCTGACGGAGAGGAACCGAGTTTGTCAATGGTATAATCACTTAAGACTTGCATTGAAAATGGTATTGGTCATGAATTATCTGCAGCAAGGACTCCACAACAAAATGGAGTTGCGAAAAAGAAGAATGTAACTCTTAAAGAAGCGAAAGACCATGTTAGTCAAGCAGGGCTACCTAAAAGATTTTGGGGTCAAGAAATAAACACAAAGATGCTATACTCAAAATAGATGCATGATAAACAGACAAATGACAAAGACTCCTATGAGATTTGGACAGGAGAGAAAGCCAAATGTTGCATACTTCAAAATATTTGGATGCAAATGCTTCATCCACAACAATGGCAAAGATAATTTAAAGGCTTTTGATGTTAAAGGTCGATGAAGGTATCTTCTTAGATACTCAAAAAAGCAAAGCCTCGAGTGCTCAACAAGAGGACAATGGTTACGAAGAATCCATCCATGTGGTGTTTGATGAACCAAATGTAAATGGAGAAAACATTGAAGAGTCACCGATAAGTCAATCAACCAACCATGCGAAGAGTCCCTATGTTGAAGGTAGTTTTTGTTATAAGTCCAGATGGAGATGAGATAGCCGAGTCTCAAAGACACCGGAAAATCTGCACTAAGTGATGACGAGAGAGCTGATCAAAATAACACAACATACCAAGACGATCAATCCAGCTAACTTACTCCAACCTCGATGTAAGATGGTGAGAGACCATCCACCGTAACTAGACATTGGAGATGTAAGAGAAGGTGTCAAAACTAGATCGAACTCAACAAGAAGCAATGTTCACATGCTTCATCTCACAAATAGAACCAAAAGATGTGTCACAAGCATTGAATGACACACATTGATTCAAGCCATGCAAGAAGAGCTAAATCGGTTTGAAAGGAACAAAGTATGGGAATTGGTTCAAAGACCTACCCATCAAAATGTTATTGGCACTAAATGGGTGTTCGAAACAAGATGAATGAGGAAGGCTCGTGGTAAGAAACAAAGCAAGATTGGTAGCCAAAGGGTATTGCCAAGAAGAAGGAATAGATTTTGATGAAACCTTTGCCCATGTGGCAAGATTGGAAGCCATAAGGATGTTTCTTGCCTATGCAACTCACAAGAACTTTATTGTATATCAAATGGATGTAAAGAGTGCATTCCTTAATGGGTTATTAGAAGAAGAAGTATATGTTGAACAACCTCCGGGATTTGAGCGAGAAGACTCTTGGAGATAAGGTATACAAACTCAAGAAAGCTTTATATGGATTGAAACAGGCACCCAGAGCATGGTATGATACATTGTCACAATTCTTGACTGAGAACGGATTCACAAAAGGCAAAGTGGACAGAACACTCTTCAGAATTCAAGATAGGAAGAGTATACTTGCTTGTTCAAATATATGCGGATGACATCATCTTTGGACCCACAAACAAAGAGTCATGTGATAAATTTTCAAATCTCATGCAAAGCAAATTCGAAATGAGCATGATGGGAGAGTGACATTCTTCCTTGGACTCCAAGTGAAACAAAAGGAAGGAAGGAACCTTCATAAGTCGGACAAAATACACCGAGAGATTTAATGAAGAAATTCGGTATGGAAGAGAAGTCTTCCGTGAAAATACCAATGAATACATCACCAAAATGGATATGGATGCAGATGGCAAGCTCAGATCAATCAAGATCTGAGCACTTATTGGATCATTGCTCTATCTCACAAAGATGGCAGCAGGCGGACATCACCTTTACTTTGTAGGTGTATGTGCAAGATTTCAATCGCTCCAAAAGAAAGCCACATGACTACAACCAAGAGAATTTTGAGATATTTGAAAGGAAGCCAAGAGGTTGGCTTATGGTATCCAAAGGAAGGTTGATTCAAGCTAATTGGTTATTCGACTACGACTATGTTGGATGTAGAGTTGACAGAAGAGCACCTCGTGCACATGTCAAATGCTTGGAAATAGGCTAATTTTCTGGTTTAGCAAGAAGCAAAATTCAATAGCCACCTCCACAAAAGCGAGAATACATAGTTGCGGGCACTGTTGTGCCCAAGTCTTATGGATGAGACAAAGAATGAGAGACTATGAGGTTGAGGAAAAAGAAATTCCAATTATGTGTGATAACACAAGTGCAATTGCAATCACTCAAAATCCTGTGTTGCATTCAAGAACAAAGCACATCGATGTCGATATCACTTCATAAGAGACCATGTTGAAAATAAGGACATCACCTTGGAATATATCTCAACCGATAAAGAAGTTAGGCGACATATTCACAAAACCATTATGTGAATCAAGATTTGAAGAACTCAAGCATGAGTTGGGGTTAATTAAGTGACTTAACACTCGGAAGACTCAAAGAAAAAGGATGAAACATGAAAAGAGGAAAAAGAGCTGAACTTATAATTGACTAAGTGAATCACCGTATTGGAAAGTCGGTTGTACCAAGTTAGGCAAGAACTTTATTGTGAGTCACAAGGAGAATAGAGAGAAGAAGGATTGAACCAAGCTAAGGGAGTAAGTTGAGTTATATATGAGCAAAGTAACAAAACGCGGTCATTTTTACTAAGCGGGAATGTTTTTAAGAATGACGTCAGCATAATTATGACGTGTACAGTCAAAAGCTGCACACCAAGCTTATGATTGGATATAAATGCTGCCGCATTAAATGCGAGAACTTAAATGCTAATCGGCGTGCAAGATCTAAGCCGTTGATCTTGATCAAATTTCAAAAACCACCCGCACGTCCTTTCATAAACCATACTTAAACCATTTTCGTCCGTTTCTCACTCACTTTACCCAAAACTGTTCATCTCTCTCTCGAAAGCAAAAGCAAAAATTTTCTCTCAAAACCCTATCAATCCTCAGTTCAGTTTTCAAGTTTCGTTCGGTAAAACATCTCGAAATGGCATCTACTCATGATTTTGTCAAGCTAGGAAAGCAAATCCACACCGGGTCTACTGTGGACTTCGATGGTATGGTTAAACAAGGGTCCGACGACATCCTCGTGAAGAAGATTGCTGAGAAACCGGAAAAATCTGGATTAAGACCATTTTTGACGATGGAGTTCCCAATGACCTACGTAGAAGAGGTCGCATGAAGAGTTTTGCGTGAACGCTAAGGTTCACGATGAGGCATCAAGTCCTCTGTTCATGGAAAGGAGTTCACCATTACGCGCCAGATCTGCGCGAACACTTGTTACCGGTGGAAGGAGTGCACGAAAATTTATGAAGTTGATGTCGACCTGGCCGCTTTGCTTGGAAGAAGTAGCCAAGTCTGACATCTTCTTGAAATTAGTCTATACACTAATAAGAGGCTATTGAAGGAGGACTACCACAAATTGTCGGACATCGTTGCCAAATGCATAGACATCAAATTTGGGAGCTTTGACCATTGTCCAAAGCAAAGTTGATCGTGATGGCCGTGATCATTGAAGAGAAGAAAGTGAACCTGGGCCGAGTTTGTATACGGACTCGCCCGAGAATGTTGGGAATAAATCCTTCAAGGAGGATGGTACATTTGGAGGTTCTTCAGGATACGGCCTGGTGATTGGCGAATGATGGAAGTAAAGTCCCTCTTCGACATGGAAAAGCGTTCCATGTAAACAAGGTGATGTTTCGATCAAACCTCCGGGCGCACGAAGAGAGTCTATGCTAAAAGAGCGATCACAGTGAGGGGGAATCACCACCCGATGATACAAATTGTCACCCCTCCTCAAAACAAGGTCGCTCCTGCACTGCCAAGAAGACTCAAGTTGCCCTGCAAAGAAAGAAAAAGAAATCGCTCCCCCCGCAGCTAGTGTCTCCCCGCCGCATGCCACATCGGAGAAGGAATCTCAAATACCTTCTCCTGGTCGTCAAGAAAAGGAGAACTGATAAGCCACGACGCCCCTCAAAGAAGACGACTGGCACTGCCGACCCGCCGCCCGGACTTAGAAGAAACCTTATCCGAACCAAGTCCCTCTGGTACAAACAAAGAGAAGAAGAAGAATCTTCAAGCATTCCGAGCTTGAGAAACCGGCCGAGTCGGCCACTCACCAAATAGATACTGAGATCACTGGAGAAGTAGAGTCTCCGTAAATTATTGATGAAATGGGAAAAGTCTGGAGTCAAGGCAATCGTCGGAGGCACACTCAAGACACAGATGTAGTTCGAACAACCGAGACACAAGAAGTAGGCCGAGAAAGCAAACTCGCCTTTGTTGACAGGTTATATCCCCTCCCGTAATGTGACGCGGTGACGGTATGGAGCACCAAAGCTTGCTACCTTCTATCCCCGAGAACGAGGAACAAGGAGAAGATGATAAAGATGATGATGATGTGATGATCCTATCCCCACCTTATCCAGACATCCAAAATCGTCTGCGAGAGTGGAGGAAGTGGAAGTTGAGTCGATCCAGGGAATAGTTCCAAAGACCGGAGTTTATCGAAGAAGAAGAGGAACTGTTGAACTTTCTTGGGGTGACCACTGTGGTCCAAGATCGGATGAAGAAAATCGCACGATATCTTGCATTTTCAAGGACAAGGAGAAGGAGAGACAGCAGAGAAGGCGAGGCTCGTGAAAAGGCCCGATCTTTGTCCTTTTATCGAACCACCGAACATACACATCCTCATCTCGACATTTTCTCTGGGAGTGAAGATGATGATCCGACCTCCGCTTTGCTCCCGGAAGAATTAGAGATGCGGCAAGCCTTGCGGAATCCGAGAGCCCTACATGAGCAAAGGATGTTGGAAGGACCAGGAGTCTTCCACATCACACCTGGAAGTTGATCCCATGGGAATGGTGCGTGATTGCCACTCTCATTGTTCGCCACCACTTCCCAAACTCATTCGAGAGGAAGATGTTAAGGGAATCTGCGATGAAACGGGATTGTGGGGACCCCACGAGCCAACCCCTAATGAAGGTGTCTTACCACCGCCCCAACGGCGCATACTCAATGGAAATAGCCGAGTCCGGAGATGAGTGACCCCATTCCAAGTCACTCAACCGATGTGCCACCGGTGAGGGGAAACTCCTCCACTGCTGCAAAGCAAGGTCGGAGGATGTTGCGGTGACTCCACAATGAATCTCGGAGGCGAAGTGGAGAAGGAACAATCACAGAATACACAACAAGTTGTCATCAACGAGGCTCGCACAATTGAGACTGTCTCACCGAGGTGCCAACTACTCTGCAGCCAATGACGTTGCTTGATGCGGTCGAGGCACGAGGAAGGAACCGCCCGGGAGTTAACACTGGCATCGGCAAAGTGCAATCCATGGAGTTGAGACTCCGGTGGATTCCACCTCGAAGACCCCAAGACAGTGACACTATCGCGGGGACCGTCCAAGGCCTCGCCGCAGTTGAGACTGCGCAGGAGGTAATGAAGGCCAACGGGAGGTTGAGACTTCCGAGTAAAGAGATCGAAGCACGAACATCTCTCCTATTATCATTGATCCATCGAAAAAGGAGATAAGTGCTCTTCACGACTCCCAGGATAATCCTGATGTAACTTTTATGGATCCGAAGGTGAAGATGAAGCCGAGTCCCTATTGCATCCAAAAGACTCGATTGAGGATGTTCCAACCACGAGTAAGTCGACCTCAAGACTACTCGCCAAACATTCAACTTTGATGATGAGCCACCCATGGAAATCTCATCATCGTCCAATGACGCTCGAGCAAGGCCGAGGACCAAATCAACTCATTTGGAAAAACCACCGAGACCGATGAAGCTGTTGAGACAGTGAGGCTCGGCAAGTCGGGTCGACTTCACAATGACACCACAATGAAACAGAGTCCACTCGCGCGAGCTCCCAAGTCCGCAAAGAGTTCGACTCCACAGGGACTTCACGAGCACCATTTATCATTGAACAGATTCCATTGCCCGTGATGATCCTTTTGTAGAATCATTTCCTTTCTCTCGGGAGGTACCCGACCTCCCTCCCCGAAGAATCGCCTAGAGATCGCGAGCGCTTCCACAGACTGACCTGTTATTCCATCGACACCATTGTTCCATTGACTATGACTTTGACGCCGCTTGCGTCACCAAACAGAGGAGACAATTTGAAGTTCGGGAAGTTTTCAAAGCATTATTTGCTGAGATTGAAAAGATGGAGAGGCACCAGGCCTCACCGGACATGAGGCCGATAACGAGACGCCAACCTTCACTGATTTGCGCGGCATAATAGTCGATCCGAGAGTGGTGGAAACAAAGCAGCAGACAATGCGTGTGGAACAAGCTCGATATTTCGGGACATTGTTCAACAAGTTGCTAGTCAAGGCCGAGAATGCGATGCAAAGACAAAATTGCAAGAGCACATCGAACAAATGCATGAATCTCACACCACGAGAGATAAAGTCATTGCGTGAACACAATAAGAACGAGCTCTGCGCGTGGAAAAGAATATAGATCGGAAATTCAGTCTTCTCATGGCCGAGATGAAGTTTGTAGCGATTGAATCCAACGCCACCCGCATTTAGTTCCGTGGCAAAGATATTCCGCAAATGATTGACGAGAACTCGGCTATCGAAGACTAGACTTCTTGCTTGCTATTGTTTCAGGGTTCCTCTCTCCTTTGATGATGCCAAAAAGGGGAAGAGGAATACCTAAAAAAGCGCGCAAGGATCCGAAGGCGAGAAGGAGGAAGAAATGTGAAGGGAAAGACAAAGGAAGTAATAAGAGAGAAGAAAGGGAAGTCCGTGAGGGGAAGGTTCGAAAGATGTGACCTTGATGATTGCTAAAACCCCTCAACAAGGTCTTGTCACACGATATTATCAAAGAAACTCCCGATAACTCGCCATTCCAACACTCTGCTTTGTACCTATGGCTAAAAAAAAAAACAAATTGAAGCGAGGGATGAAGGAAGTGGAAGGAAGGATGGATGCCCGAGTTATGGATATTCTCCGAAATAACATGGAGGCATTCCAATGACAGATGAGATACCTATGCCATTTCGTATCTTTGGAACCGAGCCAAGATCTGTTGATGAATTCAAGACGCCGCATCAAGGTTACTTCGCAAATATTTCCACGCTCAAGCCTGGATTTGTCTTGGGAAAAAGGTCTCACACTATGTGAAGAAGGCGACAGCGCAGACTCTTTGGCGCCTCTCTCTGGGTCTCTCTGCTAGTCACTCACCGGGAAAAAGACCCCGAAGATAAAGACACGCCTAAAGGAAGAGGAAGAAGCAGGGTGGAGGAAGAGGTTTCGGACCTGACCTCCGCCCAAAAATATTGAGTATATAGATCCGGCAAGAAAGGAGGGATCTATTGGGCTGGATTTGACGAAGTAGCCAACCCGCAAGTGGCTAAGAACAATCTTGAGTATGTGAAGAGAATTGAAGAGGAAAATAAAAGACAAACTCAGCTATGGGAGGAAAGACAAGAAAGACTGAGAAGAGATGGAGTCGCCGAGGAAGGGCGTATGAAAAGAAGAAGAATGTCAAGATGAGAAAAGAGAAGGTCAAGATGACAGAGTCAAGAAGATGAAAAAAGGAGGCGTGAAGGAGATGAAGTGTTGTTGTCCACCCCTTCGTGTATTTTACTATGTAAATACATTTTTATGTAAGTCTTCTCGTACATTGAATAAAATTGTACAATTTCTATACTTGTGGAGATATAGAACAAAGATGGTTACTTTAAGGTCCATTTAAGCTCGATACATTTTTCTTTTGATTCAAGCTCGATACACTTTGTAAAACACTATGTAAAGAACAAGAATGTTATGATCAATAAAAGATCGATTCTAAGCATACATTCTCGTGATTCTACATTTGCATGTATGTATCTTTGCGCTTTAATTATTGATGTATGTTTTAAGTTTTGGCATCATCAAAAAGGGGAAATTATTTTGTAGATTTTGATGAATGCCATGTAAAACTTAGAATAGGAAGTTGGCACCCCATTTTTGTTGTAAATTGCATTGTAATAGATAGGGCTGGTTGAGTGAGTTAAGTCACTATGCCTCAACATGCAAGAAAACAACCGGAGACTAGAAGGAAGACTCCTCGTGAGGCAAACAGTATGGCAAAGAAGAGAAGATAGGAACTCGATCAAGGTGCAAATGTGAGATGCAATGAGTGAAGTATCGTCAAGTCAACTTAAGATAGCCAAGTCTCAAGTTGAAGTGATAGAAGAGTCATCCAATGATTGGAAGTCGACTCGAAGTCACCTGGGAAGGCAAGGAAATGCGATCAAGTCGAGATAATCGAAAGAGATCCGTTGCAAAGAAATCAAGAGAATTACTTAAACAAGTAATACTTCCATACTACCTTTCTTAAAGTGCTTGCACCGAAAGCGTGCAAAAGGAATAAACCAATGGGAAGCATCGCACTGTGTCGATCTCTCGAAAAGTCAAGGATCATGTATACGGGGAAATGTCAATTCCAAGAACTCGCAACAAGACAAGCCAACGACCACAAGTGACTTTCAAAAACAAGTATATCTCTTCAACGGGCAGATTTTTAAAAGACCACTATAAAAGGCCGAGGAGTTTATTGAGAAAAAGGTTACCTTGACCATCTAAAAATTGAATACAAGCAAGAAAGAAACATTTGTAACCCGAAATATTCTCAAGTCATTAAACGCTCAATCCTCAAGCCTACATTACGAAGGAAATCAATCCAACACTCACCGTGAAGGAAAGACAACTTCAATCGGTTGAAGAGGAAACATTTGAAGAATCAAGGGGTCTACATTCCACGAAGGATTGTAGAAAGGTTCAAGTTGAACCAAGCTTAAGTTAGTTAGAGGGCTTCGTGATCAAATCCAAGGAACTTGAGCAAGTGGGTTGTAGTAGCAAAGCGCAAATACCGCCTGTGAAGAAGCGAATCATACGAGAAGCCGATTGTGTGACCAAGGCATCTCCAGGCATCGAGTCCCAAAGGATCAAGTCAATTGTGTGATCAAGACTTGTATCTGATCATTAACCACTCTGTATATTGATCAATACTTAGTGGATTCCTCCAGGAGTTGGAGAAGAGAGGAGTAGAAGAATTACCCCATATTCGAACCTCTATAAAAACTTATTGTGTCATTTACATTTCAAAGACTTTAATTTCTCGCATATTACATTTATATCTCACGATAAATTTGCTATCCAATTGATAATCAACAAAGTGCTAAAACCAAGTATTGAAACAAACTTAAACCAAAATCAAGGGTGTTAAGTCTTCCAATAAAACATATCACAAATTGAGTTAAGTCTTTAGTCAAAACAATTTGAGTTATTCTATCAACAAATCAGTCAGTCTTGAGTGACTAACTCTGATTAACTAACTTAGCATTTGTCCATCAAGGACTCACCGGGAAGTATTAACTCAACTTTTTAAAAGGACTAAATCGAAAAGTTGGTAAGGTGTATTCAACCCCCCTTCTAAACCTTACACTCACCCCTCGGGACCTACAATCGTAGGGCAACGTCCAAGTTTTCATGGTGCATGGGTGGTGCGTGTACGCATGGGCTACCCATGCGCATTGCCGTACCCTCAATAATCCATTCCCAGGGGCGCACGGGTCGCGCTTAGAGGCGCGCCCTACTCGTACGTCCTCTATTTTGCCTCATTTGTGGTATTTCTTCTTCGCTATGCTCGTATTTATCTCCAAATTACTTGGATATCATTAAATTCCTTCAAAACGAGCAAAGCATAATATCTTTCCCACAAAGAGTGAATACGAACCATTTCATATGAGTTTATGCATGTTTAATCACCATTTTTGTCAATATTAAACCTTAAAAGACATGCAAAACTCACACCTATCAAACAGTTTATCCAACTCAGTTATATAATTACATGTCACAATTATCTCTAATTGATAAATAACGGATGGGTAGATCATAGAGATGTTACGATATTGTGTACGAGTCCTCTAGAGAGAAAATGAAAACAATTTCGGGCTTTCCGTCTACCATCCAACTACCACCTCTCGGGCATGAATTGTGTCTTGGAACATGCCACTAGTTAAAGAGCTTGCTTAATGTCGTGAATTGAAACTATTTAATAACATTGAAAACTAGGGAAGCATAAAGGGCCTGCACCTTGAAGCGCATGTGAGTTCTTGAAAACTAGGGAAGCGTAAAAGGATCGCACCTTTTCGTTTCTTATGTATTATCTTCTCTTTGAAGTATTTGTTCTTATTTTCGAAGTTTTTGTAAGACTAAGAGATGCGAGATGTTGCTCATATGCATTCGAAGTACTATAATCAAAGATTAGGTGTGAGCCTCGCAATGAAGCGTAAACGTTAATTGCTAAAAGTAATATACATGAAACATTGGTGCATAAAAGCATAGAATCGTGCAAATTTGATGTTTGTTGCATGATTGCTTAGATTTCATACATTTCTTGATGCATCAAGTTTTTTTCATACTTTGTTTGTTCAATTTTTTTGTGTCTATTGAATATAGATAAAATATATGAAAAACATAGTATTTGTTTTTTACCATGTTAAGTTAAAGAATGAAGTTTAATAAATGGTATGCTCTTTCGACTCTATATATTATGCCCCGCCCAAGGTGATGTTTAACATGCATACAGTATGTATAGTGTCCTGACGTAAGAACCTACTTAAATTGAAAAATGATTATAAGATGGACTGACACTTTTAGATATTAGATATACAACTTCGTCTTTCTTGTTGAAATTGATAATGCTCTGTTTTTATGTTGTTGTTTTTTTGAATCATTGTTTCTTTTCCAGGCTCAATATGAAATGGTTGTGCCGTCTCCGGCGGATACAAAACGCAAAAGTGCACATACATGTTGTAGGAGTTGGCACCGATGGAACCATTTATGTAGTTCATGCCTCTCATGCTAGTCCACCTATGTTGTTTGAGAATTCGGTAAGTGAAGAAGTTGTTCTCGTGTGTAATATGTAGGAGCATTGCCATATGGTTGAATAATGTAAAATAATTAAAAGGAGAAAACCAAAGATTTGTGATATCTCGAATGTTATCAAGACGACAAAGGAAAATGCAAAATAAATTGGGATTGAAAAAGATATATTCAGTAATGTCAATATGCACGAAGTGGTTGAAAATTAATTACTAGGTTGTTCATTTTCAAGTCAAGTGATGTGCGTCTAAAGGGATAAAGGAAAATCCGCAAATCATACTCAAAAACTCTAGACATGTGAATGAAATTATTTTTGGTTTATTCTCTTGCGGAGGCTATTTAATTACTCGTTTACTCTCTTGATGCCTCTAGACATCTAAATGAAGTTATGTTTTGGAATCATTTCATGAATGTTGCATTTTGTGTGTGCGGTGTGGTTAGGTATATGAAAGAATTTAGTGACATCAAGTTAGATTATTTTTAATGTTACTCTATTTGTATATGCGGGCGTCTTCTCGTTAACAATTATGCGAGGCTTTCCTTTGGGAACCATATTTTGAGTTCATTTTCTTTTTATCTTAGCTACTAAGTGCGATTATCTCTGTTTCGAAGACTTTATTTAATTATTTGATATGTTAATTGTGCATAGTATGGAGTGGAGCTAAAGAGAAGACCGATCGAAAGTTCATGATTTTGGTGATCGTCATCATTGGTTCTCGTTTTGCTTAGTTTTACTAGGCTAGCTTTTTGTCTAATTTGTAATGGAATTCGTGTGGATATTGGTTTTCTTTTGTTGGTCAACTAGAATTGTTATGGGTTGTAAAATAATTTGTATTTGACTTAAGTTGTATTCGAAAATATTTGGCATTTGCAATGAATTTGAATTTTAGATTTGGATTTGGTAATTGTGTTATATTAAGTGATTGGATTGTCATGAAAATTTAGAGTGTTTTTTTTAATTATTTATGCAAAATGTGTGGTGATCATTTTAAAGACAATGGTGTTGAAGATGTCCGTGTTGTAAAAGAGTAAGAAATACACAACGGTGATTCACCATTGTCTTTTAGGGAAAAAAATTGTTGTTGATATTGGCGTTGTAAAAAAGAGCACCAATAAGTACTATAATTAAAATAGCTTAATTCAATCTAGAAATCGAAAAGAGATGAGTGTTTATTAAACTACAAAGAAGACTCGAAATTAAACTAACAAATTGGTTCGCACAATTAATCAAACACTTAAGATATAAATTCTAGAGGGTTGATTTCACCTAGTTATCCCCTATGTTCTCAATCCAGTTCATTAATCACAAGTTATTAATCTATAAGTCAATATCCCTACCGCTTATCACTTCCTCTCTTGAGTGCCAAGTGGTTCTAGGTTCCAATTCGATTTTGATATCTCTATAAAAATCATAAATTAAATCCTAATATGCTCAATGAATATTCTATCACATGCTTCAAAAGATTCATAAACCTCTCGGTTCTATGAAACCCTAGGTTGTGCTATTCTATAGTCGGGCGTTCAATTACCTCTCTCGAGTGCCAAATCAAACACGCCAAATAATCTAAACTATTGATCGAGATAATTCGAGATACAATCAAATCAAATAGCACAAATAGATTAATAAACATGCGAATTTCATAAACTGGAAATCAAAACATAGGTTCAAACGTAAGTTACATCAATCCCCTAGAAAGATGGATTTAGCTCATAATGGATGAACAAAAACTCATAAAGAAATAATTATACATCTCAAGAATTGACAAAGAAAAGCAAAGAAAGGATTATACATGTTTTCACAATGTGATCATGAAGGTGGAATGTTCATGCCAACTCTGTTTCATTATCCAGACAGATTCACGCATTCAAGTGTTTTCAAAATGATCCACTTTCTGAATATAAAGATGAGATGCTTACGGGACTCCATAGGCTTGTCTTTCACACTAATCTCCACTAATGTAGGCTAATGTAACACAAGGATCAATAAGACTTTCAAAGCTTGTAATGTGGGCTTAGGGTAAGGTAGGAAATATAGGATTAAGTGGCTCAAATCACCCAAACACACAATTATCACTTCGAATCATCAATTAACAACTACCCTTCACTTTTTGACATCCCCAATATTTTTGAACTTTCAATCCCGCTGATTTTTCTCATTTTTTTGAAACCCCAAACTTATTCTTCTCGCATACATGGTGTTTCATATTTTCTTTTCTTGGGCAACTTCATGCAATTAAACACATACCCTTCTCATCATACCTCCTCAATCTTCAACATTGTTCTATACTTTATGTGTATGAGTGATGGGTAATTAGGATTTTCACATTTAGGCTCTAGGTATTAGATTGGTTGCCAAAGAAACGGGTTTATAAGGCTCAACGGGGGACACTAGGAAAATATAAAACAAAGGTAGACATTTTAGGCTCTAGCTTGTTCAAAGATGGCCTATATCACTTCCTTAGTGTTACTTCACCTAGGATTTCGCCTCGACTAATGATCGAGACAAGTTCTAGAATCCGGTGGGATCATACAAGAAACACTCAACCGCATAAATCATCCCCAAATACATCAACAGTTAAGCACATAGATGGAATAAATGATAAGATATTAGATCACATTCAAACACATGCTCTCTCGACCGTTCAACTCATATTCAACAAATTAACTTAGTCATGCAATTTTCACGATTTCTGACAGATTTAACCCGATTTGTAAGTCCAAGCGCTATGATAATCTAGAGGGGTGAATAGATTATCTCCATCTTTTTGATTTTACCCTCTTTTTCGAAACGAATGCTCAAAGACAATAATTAAGTGTGGAATGTAAACAACACACGTCGATTTAAAGAGGTTCAACCCACCTCTGGGCCTAATCCTCTACCACCCCAAAGTATATCCGGGATGGATTTCAAAAAGAAAACAAAATTATTAATTACCAAAATTAATACAACACCAACTTACAACAACACCTTGAAAAGCACCACACTCTTCTTCAACACCACCTTTGAGATTACCACAATCTCTCTTGAAGATTACCACAATCTCCAACGGCACCTTGTGAAGATTACCACAATCTTCAACCTTGAAGAATACCAAATTCTTCAACACCTCAACAAGAAGATTACCACAATCTTTTTGCACCTAACACCTAGATCACCCAGTGTGTTCTTACCACAGAACACTCACAAGGATATCTTGTGTTGAATGATTACCCAAATTCAAGATTACAACTCGATAATTGATAATACAATAGAGTGCAAGTGTAATCAAGAAGAGCTGAACCTCAAGAATGTGAAAGTGATAGGCAAATTACAACAAGAAATAAGACAATGTAAGAACAAGTGTATTCTTGAGTGTATCTTTGTTGTGTTGTAGTTTTCTCTCTTGTGATGTTGCTTCAAATCTTCCTCTATTAATAGAAGATGTCTTGTACAAGATAGGCTCCTCTTGGGGACATGAATTCTGTAAAAATACCGAGACAATTGAAGAAAAGAGCTGTTAGAAATCAACCCCTTAAATCAAGGAAAAGATGTCCGCAAACTCAACGGATAGTTTCTTTGTCAAAAGTGGGGTTCGACCGATGGCCGCGAGAGATAAGATTGAAATTGAATTCTGCGAATTTTATATAGGGGACCGGTCGCGGGGTGCGACCGTCGCCCTCATGTTGGACCGGTCGAGAAGACCAAAACAGAGAAATGTCTTTGTCAATTTTATATCGAAAATAAACTCCAAGAAATACTCCAAAAATAGTAAAAACATTTTAGACCGATCGGGAGTATTAGGACAACATTCGAGGACATTGTTTTGAAGTAAAAACACTTTGACATAAAATCATTAAAAGTGTTGTCAATTTAGTCGAAAATAAACTTGAAGAAATACTCCAGAAATATTAAAACTATTTTAAATCATTTAGGAGTATTTGGACAACCTTTAAAAACATTGTTTTGGTGTGAAAACAAAATCATCAAAATCATGATAAAACCATTTATCAAACAATCTCCCCTTTTTGATGATTACAAACCAAAACAATTCAACAAGGCCGATTTTGAAAACAAAACAATTTTGAGAGGCGATTTTGAAAACAAAACAAGTTTACTCAAAATATATATATATATATCCGTTGAGAGCGACAACATTTCGCGCAATATAAACACAAGGATGGGAGTTGAGATATTAAACCACATATTACAAATGCCCCCTATCAACATGCACAACAAGAGTTATATAGAAGAACTCCAACATAAGCTAAAATCTTAGCTTTTCGATATTGAGCTTAAGTATCAAAAAACTTAAAAGCTCCCCCACAAAGAGACATCATTAGAACCGTATATAAGTCCATACTACAACCAATGGACCATGATTCATATATGACCATAATGCACCAAGTGAACTAAATATGATCCACAACTTATGGCTTTATGAAGCCATAGCTTATAACTTCTTTTCGTTAAGCTTTTCTTAGCTTATGTGAGCTAAAGAGCTTATAACCTGTTTCTCCCCTTTGGAATCATCAAAAAAAATGTTAGCACGATAAATACATCATATATTCATATCAAAGTGCGCAACTAAGTCAATGTGTCGAGCTATTTGAATATTGAAGCTTATAAACCAAATAGGAGGGAAAATTCAATCATACGACTTGTAGAAGCTTATGAAAACTCATATGATAAGCAAAACATGATCTCTATAAATATATAAGACTTTTGAAATCGAGAGAATCATGTAGGTGATGAATTTTCATTAAAACATTTTATCAAACACTTGGCGGGCGTCAAAAATTGAAAAAGATATATATATAGCCCTTGTAAATGAAATAAAGCCAAGTTTTTTTATCACCAAATGCAATTTAACAAATATCATTCATGAACAATCAATAAGCTCATCACAAAATTATATGAATTTCATCAAGAAAAATACATATAAGCCACAAACTCAAGGTTCAACCCAATTGAGCTAAAGAGAGTGAAATTCTTACCATTCGATCGGTAAAGACGAGCAATGATGATGATAATCGAGCTAGATAATCCCCAAAATATGAAATTCATGCAACAAAACACATTTGAAGTGAAATGTGTGTGCAAATGACGAAGGGGATGAAATAGAGAAGAAAAAGGCCAAAATGCCAAATCTTTGGAACAGAACTCATTTTAATCGAAATTTCACCAAGGGCGACCGGTCATGGGGCGGGCGGCCAGGTCGGCCTTGCCCCAGATCGGCCCACTATTTGAGTTAAATGTCTAAAATCCGAAGTTTGATCCAAAAATCCGATTCTTCGCCCTAAGTTTTAAAAACGTGCAAAATGCATACGTAGACCTCATTCAATATACATTATGTCATAATCAAGCTCGAAATGAGGTAAAATACTCGGCGATTTAACGATTAAAAAGTCCGCGAGTTATCCTTGAGACGGAATTAAACTCATCTCAAGTTTTTGTTAAAAACTCAATCCCTTTAAAAATATCGAATCTCAATATGTTTAGTTCGATTATGACGAACTATATTTTGAATACGGAAAACCGTATAATAAATAACGGACTTGTTATCCCGAAAACTAAGAACGCGTTTTAAAACTATGGATATACAAGTCATAATAAGAAGTGTCTTTTTAAAATTTCTTTTAACGGCACTTTTATGAGATTCGTTAGGATAGTTTTTTTGAAGTCGAGCATATAGACATAAGGCATATGGAATGTCGAGTCTATAGGAATAATACAAGAAAACATACCTCGAATTTGTTTGTCGACCGACATGCCTTTCTCAACCTTTGTCAATCTTTAGCCATAGAGGTTGAGATAGTTCTTCTTTCTTCAATGTCTAACTCCTTCAAGAGTTCTTTTGAAATATAACCATCTTCTTGGCATTGAATAATTTGAAGTCCAAGCAATAAATTGAGCTCCCCATCATTCTCATCTCGAGTTCACCTAGTATCAACTTAGAAAAATATCTTGCACAAATATTCATTAGTAGCACCAAAAATATTCTCATAAATATGCACAAGTTTAAACAATCTTGCCCTTTTTCACAAACAAAGAGAGTAGTATCAACTTTACCTCTTGTAAAATCATTTAGCAAAAATAGCTAAGTCTATCATACCATACACGGGGTACTTGTTTTAAACCATACAAGGCCTTAAAAACAATCATTTGGCCTAGAAAAATTTTAAACCCCGGAGGTTGTTTTATATAGACTTCATCTAGAATAAAACCATTTAGAAATTTGGATTTAACATCCATTTGGTAAAGCTTGAAATTTTCTTAAAACAAGAATGGGCAAGTAAAATGCAAATAGCTACAAAATGTGCTATGAGTGCAAATGTTACATCAAAATCAATTACCTTCTTCTTGAAAATACCTTAGAGCTACTAACCTCGCCTTAGTTCGACCAATGTTGCCTTGGTCATCGAGTTTGTTCCGGAATACCCTTTTTGTCTTCTTCATCACTATCATTATAGGGCATCCAATTGATCTAAGGTGTTCATAATAGAACATTTACATCCAAATATTTTGAGGTAGCTAATATTTGGAGTACTTTATTTCTACACAACTTAACAAACTCATTAACGGCATCGCTTATATAAGAAAAAAATAGCCCAAGTGTACAAACATGCCTCAATCATCAATCACAAAATATCTTGCAAAAAGAGCATAGTAGGAATAGACACTATATATATAGACCATGAAGCAAGAAACATATACTATGCATTTGGAAGATCATCAAGAGTCTAATAAATCATGCAAGTTCAAATAAGCTTAAGAAAGCTACAAAGATCTTTTTTTTTTTTTAAATTTGAAAATCCGATAGCATATAGTTGAGACCTCATTTAAAAGAAGTATTTGAACGAGAGTTGACAAAGCAAATATGTGCAATCAAATATCGAATAGTGCCTTTCAAAAAGTCTAAAATCCTCTTAATAGCACTTGTATAAAATACTATGAAAAACAAGCACATAGGCACATGGCAATACATATATCGAGTCTATAAGAGTAAGAATAACACAAGTAAACGTACCTCGAAAATTTATGCCTTTCTTGACAAGTAATGACATAAATGGTCATTTGTGAAAATATGTAAATCCTACACAATTCTTAAAACAAATCTAGCACAAGTCATAATGATAAAAGTAGGCTAAGAGATATCACAAGTAAGCTCATGCCATAAAAATCCATAAGAGATGATAATACACTTTAGTCTACAAAAATGCACAAGAGTTTTAAAAACATCATATAAGGTCTTCTTTGTCAAAAAAAAATTTTAAAAGCACAAATATATATTGAAGACCTTAATTAAAAAAAATAATCACTACTTGAAAACTCATGTTGCAATAAAGACACAAATAAAAACATGCATAACAAAATAAAATGCATATTTAACTAGGGAGATACGGGTTACCAATTACGCCATTTCCATGGGTTGTGCCGTTCCCATTGTTGATGATATCTTCCCTTTGAGAAGTCACTTTGTTGATGATGGCTCCTTTGATTACTCCATTTCCAAGATTTTTGTCCTTCCCATTGTTGATAGTCTCTTCTTCTTTGAAAGTCATCTTGATGATGTCTTTGCCATTTCCAAGGATTATGTTCTTCCCATTTTTGATTATATCCTCTTCTTGGAAATTTGCTTTGTTGAAAATGTTTTCTCCTTTGATCAAATGAATTTGTCATTTGATGTCTTTTTGGCGGTATGAATTTTCTCCGATTATTATTTCGCCGGGTACCTATCAAGAAATTATTTTGTGGTACCCTCAAGTGTTTGGGTCCTTTGGGATTAGTCTTGAGACTTTTAGGTCTCCAACAATAATTAGAGCTATTTCTAGCTCGACAAGTTTTTACCGTATGACTCTTTTTACCACAATAAAAGCAAGTAATAATTCTAGGAGCATAATGACCAATATGCATAGGGACTTGATTCTTTTTCATATGATTAACATCATTAGGCTTATGATCAAGTCTTTTATCACAATTATGAACATCAACAATATTGGTCTTTTTATTGGTACTCAAGTTGCATTTTAATAAATCATTTTTCATGCAATTCAAATCTTCAACAAGAGTACTATTTTCTTTCTCAAGGTTTTTCACCTTATCAAGTGTGGTTGTGTGAGCACATGATAGTGATTCATAGGAAGTAAATAAACTATCCTTGTCATTCTTCAAAATGAATTCCTTTTTCAAATTTTTGTATTTAACAAGTAAGCTCTTGAATTCATTTTGTAGTTCATCAAAATCATTTTGCAAATCACTATAATCATTTTGAATGACAATATCATAGGAAGTAGAGGGTTTAAGACATACCTCGTTTTCTTCTTCGATGCCCATAAAACAATATTCAACTTCTTCATAGTAGGAAGTTGTAAGAGGCTTGTTCCTTAGATTTGAACTTGTATCCCTTTGAGAAGTAGATGTTTTTGTTTGACTCCTTTCATTTGCAAATACTCCATAGATGGCTTCTAATTTTTGCCATACTTTATGTGCCGATCGAACTCCTACAATATGTTCATATTCCAAATTAGTAAATGAACAATACAAAATATTGAGAGCTTTACCGTTTAAGGAGATGATTTTCTTCTCTTCATCATTGAGCTTTTTGAAGCCTTTGGAGGTGTGTGGTGTGTCTTTCATTGGAATCGATTCTCCATTTATGACGGTGTTCCAAATGTCGAACCCGCAACCTTGTAAATAGCATTCCATTCTTTCTTTCCAAAATATGTAATTTTTGGAATCAAATAGAGGTGGCTTGGTGGTGGAGGTGCCGGTAGGATGAGCTTCGTCAGTAGCCAACGATCGTTTCTCTTCACTCGCGATGTGAAACGAGCTTGCCAAAGAGTTTGGCTCGATACCACTTGTAAGTCCAAGCGCTACGATAATCTAGAGGGGGTGAATAGATTATCTCCATCTTTTCGATTTTACCCTCTTTTTCGAAATGAATGCTCAAAGACAATAATAAGGTGCGGAATGTAAATAACACACGTCGATTTAAAGAGGTTCAACGCACCTAGGGCCTAATCCTCTACCACCCCAAGATATCCGGGATGGATTTCAAAAAGAAAAAGATTTTATTAATTACCAAAATTAAAACAACACCAACTTACAACAACACCTTGAAGAGCACCACACTCTTCTTCAACACCACCTTTGAGATTACCACAATCTCTCTTCAAGATTACCACAATCTCCAACGGCACCTTGTGAAGATTACCACAATCTTCAACCTTGAAGAATACCAAATTCTTCAACACCTCAACAAGAAGATTACCACAATCTTCTTGCACCTAACACCTAGATCACCCAAGTGTGTTCTTACCACAAGAACACTCACAAGGATAACTTGTGTTGAATGATTACCCAAATTCAAGATTACAACTCGATAATTGATAATACAATAGAGTGCGGTGTAATCAAGAAGAGCCTAGACCTCAAGAATGTGAAAGTGAATTGCTAGGCAAATTACAACAAGAAATAAGACAATGTAAGAACAAGTGTATTATTGAGTGAATCTTGTTGTGTTGTAGTTTTCTCTCTTGTGATATTGCTTCAAATCTTCCTCTATTAATAGAAGATGTCTTGTACAAGATAGGCTCCTCTTGGGGACATGAATTCGTAAAAATACCAAGACAATTGAAGAAAAGAGTGTTAGAAATCAACCCCTTAAATCAAGGAAAAGTCATGCGCAAACTCAACGGATAGTTTCTTTGTCAAAAGAGGGGTTCGACCGTCGCAGAGATAAGATTGAAATTGAATTCTGCGAATTTTTATACGGGGGACCGGTCGCAAGGGGTGCGACGGGCCGCCTCATGTTGGGCCGGTCGAGGAAGACCAAAACAGAGAAACAGACGTTTACATTCTTCGGGGCTTGAGCACGGTCGCCCATAAGGTCGACCAAATTCGCCCTCACGATCGATCTCTGGGTCGACCGGCCGCCCCCCGATTTCCCTCCGTCCCTTTTTTTCTATTCCATAACTCAACTCAGTGCGGGTTGCCCTATGAGCGACTGTCGAGCCTAAAACATAAGTGTTGTCCAATTTTATATCGAAAATAAACTCCAAGAAATACTCCAAATATTTTAAAAACATTTTAGACCGATCGGGAGTATTAGGACAACATTCAGGACATTGTTTTGAAGTAAAAACACTTTGACATAAAATCATTAAAAGTGTTGTCCAATTTAGTCGAAAATAAACTTGAAGAAATACTCCGGAAATATTAAAACCATTTTAAATCATTTAGGAGTATTTGGACAACCTTTAAAAACATTGTTTTGGTGTGAAAACAAAATCATCAAAATCATGATAAAACCATTTATCAAACACCGACTTTAACTTCTAGACTCTTTTTCATTTTTTTTGGACTCAAGACTCGACTTGATGAATAAAAAACAGACTACACTCCACCAAACTTAAAACGATATTGTCTTCAATGAAGAGGTGGGAAAAAGGACTTTCTGATAGCTGAGGAGCGAAAGCTCCTTATCAAAGTCATGTGGTACTAATACGTGTATGAGTTGTCTCGTATAAGCTCACAATGCATCCTAGCGCACAAGCCCGTGGGTGTTGTATGCCTCCAGGGTGTGGTCTTGTTCCTCCCCTTCGCCTTGGCCCGGTCCTTTTTTGGTTTCACATCTTTGTAACCTAGCAAGGTAGACAAGAAAATAAAACTCGTGGAACCACGAAATTCGGTTACGGGTGAGAACTCGAAAATCAAAGTACGTATGTAATGCACCTAAGTGGAAAATGTAGTGCCATGTCAAAATGATAAGCCTGGATATGCAAGATGGCACTCAACAATATGAAAATGTCATTGGGGCATTTGATCAAACACCTCATATGCATGAGTTTTGGAAAAGATGGTACATGCAATGAATAACTCAATTCAATCCCCAAAATTCAACACCAACCTAAGTCTAGCATGAACAACCAATCCACAATCTACAAATCAACAACAATTATCCTAAAGACTACTACAATCCAATCACGCCAAAATCACAAGATGGGGAAAACCATGGGGTGGGGTTTGAAAGTTGCAAACTTACCAAATAATGAGTGGAGGGGATGAAGATGGTGTGTGTGGTGTTAGAGTGCTTCTTTGTGAAGATGGAATGGGATATGTGGGATTTTGGATGAAAAATATGGTGTGCTAATGCCAAGAGACATAATGTGGTGCTTTAGAACAAATGAGGCCCATGGGACTGTTTTAAAAACAATTTGTGGGCGCCCGGTTCATCATTTTTTTAATTATCAAAGCGTTTCTCTCACTGCAAACACAAGGGGTTAGGAATTGATGTAACTCGCTACTCCCAAAAATGCAAAATCGTAAAAATAAAAACAACTACTAAACTATATTAATACTACGAAAACAATAAAAGGGGCTTGGGTTGCCTCCCAAGAAGCGCTAAGTTCTGATCTTGACCGACTTTGTCGATTGTCCTCAAGTTGGGGCTCCAATAGGCACGTTATCCACGTTTTCCTTAGAAACTTCCCAACCTCCAATGTCTTGACTATATTCCCAACCATCTGCGTACCATTATTTAATTCAAATTTTAGCATGTTGGTTGGATGGATGGTGAATATAAATTTCTCCTTATTGACCCACGAGTTAGCTCCCCGTTTCTACATCGATTAAAGCTCTTGTTGTAGCTAAAAATGGTTGCCCAAAGATGATAGGTATTTTCTTGTCCTCATTCACGTCCAACACTACAAAATCCATGGGAAAAACTAATTTATCAATTCTTACCAATACGTCCTCAATGATTCCCCAAGGATAAGCGATGGATCGATCAAAGAACCGCAACGTGATATTGGGCGGTTTCACCTTCCCGAGCCCAAACTTCGTCACATTAGAAAGAGATATAAGATTCACACTGGACCCAAGATCACAAAGTGGTTTCTCAAAGAAAACTCCTCCAATAGTACAAGGAAATGTGAAACTCCCCGGATCCTTCATTTTCTAAGGTAGTTTACTTTGCACTATATCACTACATTCCTCTCACAAATAGACAGTCTCAAACTCCTCCAACTTTATTTTCTTGGATTCCACCTGGTTTCGCAAAAATGGGCACTTCTTCTGGGGCAGTGAATTTCCACCTCCTTTTTCACATAAATTGCAATGCAGTGCTCTCTTGGATTAACCTCACTATCACTCGAACTTTCCCTTCTCACGCAATGAATTCACTGATGTCGCCAATCGACCCATCCGTGTCTCAATCGACCTAATATGCATCTCAATTGTGCTCATCTTAGTACTCGGACTATCAATCTGCGTGTCACTCCTGTTCATCCGATTCCTGGTATCTCCGATGAATGAGTCGAGTATCTCCTCTAGCGATCGCTTCTTTTCACCTCTCGAGTGCATTGGAGATGGATGAGTTGGGATAATCGATGAGTGTAAAATATAAATACATTTGAGGGCTTAAAATGATATATATTTGATGCATTTGCACGCATATTCAGTGTGTTTTGCTTGGTTTACCTTGTTGGGTGTGATATCTGCATACTCTTGTGAATTTTGCGAAAAATGGAGCTAAATTGGACAAACGATTATAGCATGTTTCGAATTATATGTAAAACTACAAGGTACAGTATAAATATGAAGTAAATAAGCATGGACGGTCAAAGAAAAGGAATTTCCTTCAAAAAACGTCAAAATGCGCTAACAGCTTTCAAAGATCGGCGGGTTTAATATTGTGGCCATAACTACCTCTACAAAATTGTTATTGAGGTGATTCAAGTACCTATGGAAAGCTAAGAGAAAGATCTACAACTTTAATGAAGACCCCGAGACCAAATTCTGATCGCACGACCAGGTCGTGTGGGGTTACATGGTCGTGCGACGAATCGGGTTGAATTGGTCTCCTTTTCCTACTCAAACTCGCAAGTGATCTCTCCAAGCATTATAAAAGGGACCCAAAGTGTGCACGAAAATTGATCCATCAATACACAACTTGATACAACAAAAACACATCAAATAACACAGAGCAAAGGAATCGAAGAGCTTCGAGAGCAAAAGGCTAGGTCGCGAAGAACACCACAAGGCTTTCGATCTAGGAGCACAAGAGCTTCGAGGGCTTGGAAGGAGAATCCATCCCGACAAGAAGGGGTTTTCTTTCTATGTCTAAGAACTCTTGTCTCAGTGCTTATATGATGTCATAATATTGATTTGGATTTGTCTATGAGTTTGTATCAATGTTTGGCATATTTTTCTGGATCTTAGGGACATAATCGAAACTCGTGGATTTATATTAAATATGATTACTTGTTTTCTAAATTGCTTCATGTGTTCTATTTTATAAATTTGAGTGCTTATTTATAATTGCTTTTTATCGATCAATAATTTGCATGTCATACTTCTTGTCCATAATCCGGGAGGTGAGTTCTAGTAAGACGAAAATCGAATTCGACATGAAACATGTGTGACAAAAGCGTGTTTGTGGGGAGTTATTCAATTCACAAATCTTTTTGGAGTTATTAATGATTGTAACGATCCGGGAGGGCTACAATTGTTTATGTACCACCCGAGAGGGAGTAAATTATATTAGGAATTTGAACCTATGAATTGCATGAATTGGTTTTTAAAACTTTATTCGCATTTAATTTTGAAGAAGCATGTTGATATTATGTGCCTAAAGTTGCTCCTAAAGATGTTGAAAATACTTATGGGGTTCACAAATTTATTTTATTTATTTTATTTATTTTCGATTTTTAGGATTAAATAAACTCAAATTTTCGGTCGCTTCAATAAAATTGGAATACGATGTTATTATAGCCTAAGTGTTTCGAGCTTCAATCCCGAGGAATGCGACCTTGCTTGCCATTATCCTATAAACTACATTGTACACTTGCGGTTACTTGTATGAACCAAAATATTTTTTGGCGAACAAGAAAAAAATCAAAAAAGAATAAAATTGGAAAAAAAAAAAAAATAGACGCACACGGGCTTGTGGACGCACACGACCCGATTGTACGATCCGCTCCTTCGCTTTTGAATTGATGGACGAGCTCCCGCTTCATCCTAACTATCCATGTAAGTACTTATTATGCATTCTTCTTTTCTTTTGATAATTTCCTCATATGTTCAAAGACGAAGCATATCTTAAGTTTGGGGGATTGTCAAGAATGTGTAAATTAGTATCTTGTTGCATTTTGCATTGCATTTAGGATCGCACGTAGAGCACTTGCAATAAAAAATGTTTTTTTTGCTTTATTTTTTTGATTTTTAGTTATTTTTATTTTAGCACGTTTAATTGTTTTTATGTGTGGTTTTTTTAATCCAACAGTATGCCCACTCCCTATGTTTTTACTATGAATATTTTATGGCATGGGATAACATACTTGTGGGAAATAATGTAATAAATTCTTAGGAGGAAAGTTTATTTTCTTGGCATTTATTAAGAAAATTGGGTATTTGAGCATATTGCGAAATATAAGTCTGTAAGCTTTTGAGCCTTAAACTCGCTTTATATTATGCGGACTTATTTTTTTCTTGAGTGTGTCATTCATGATTGATAGAACTCTAGAACTTGCTCTAGTATCTTCATTGAAGTCGTGTGTGTGCAATTTTTGAAAATGATCTAAGGCCATCTTTGTTTAGCCTACTTAGCCTAAAAAAAAGCCTACCTATGAACTCATGATTCCCTAGTTAGCCAAGTTTGAGCCAAAACTATTATTTTGAGCCACATTGATCTTTAAAATTTACATATTTTTAATCCTTACAAATTCTTGAGCTTATATAAAATGAATAAGTTTGGGGGAGATGTGGTGAAAAATTATGAAAAAGAGAGGGAGTTGGCAAAAGAAAGAGGGATGAGCGATGATCTCTGGGTAAATGAAAAAAAAATACATGAAGCTCGAAAAAGAAAAAAATACATCTCTCGGAAAAAGATTACATAGAGAAAATCGAGCAAATCAAAAGAAAATTCGAGAAAAATAAGAGCTTGAAATTTAAAAAGAAAAGAAAAGGAAAAAAGCCTAAGATTGAAAAAGGAGAAATAAGGGTGGAATTGAGTTGAAAAAGAATACGATATTATGTTGAAATTGGGTTGGTGAATTGCAAGTCAGATACTTAAATTCTATTTGCTCAAGTCAAGTCACTAAATCCAAATTTCCTACCCTTACCAAAGAGCCTACATTACAACCTAATAAAAGTCCTTTTTGATTCTTAGATTGTGCACACAAAAGTGGTAGAGATGTTAGACGATTTGCAAGCTTATGGTAGTTCTACATTCACTGGATTGAATTTGAGAGTAAACATTATCCATACACTTCTGAGAGTCGAGTGATACACTATCTTCTTGTGAGTCGCGATGTCGAATACCCAAGAGAGTATTGATTATGCCGAGTTTATGAATGATGACTTCTTGATGATGAGTTACATGGTTTCCTTGAGTATGGAGTCGAGTGCTATTTAATGTTTATAGTGTTCTTGAGTGTTCTTTCATTTTTACCCCTTATATTGTTTTTCTATATTTGCTCGAGGACGAGTAATTCTTTAATAACCCGGAGGTGGGTTCAAGACTAGTACGCAAATGAACCAAGCCGCTCGTGAGCTATTCGGAGCTCGATTCGATAAAAGCTCGTTCTAGTTCGTTTAATGAGGCTCGTTAAAATAAACAAACCAAACTCAAACTTAGAGATATTCGGTTCGTTAGCTCGTGAACAAGCTCGTGAATAGACTCGATAGTAAGCTCGTATAAATTGAACTAATAATTTGATTTTAATTTTAATTTTTCATTTTTTTACTTAAGATAATATAAAAATATTTCAATAAAATTAATTTTTTGAATAAAATTATAAGTTTTAATAAATATATTATGAATTTTAAATATAAATTTTATTTTTTTGTAATAAATTGAAGAATATTTTAATTTTTAATTAATATTTATTAAGCTCGTTTAGAATTAGGCTCGATAAGGCTCGAATGTTCGTGAGCCATCAATATGTTCGATAAATTTAGGCTCGGGTTCGACTCGATAATAAACGAGCCAAACTCAAACACTCAAAAGTTCGGCTCAGTTCGGTTCGATTGCAGCCCTATTCAAGACATTCATGTTGTTGCTGTAAGAGAGATTCTCATGATTGCGAAGTCGCGGGTGATAGTGAGATGGTAATGGATTACCTCTATTATTAAAATCCTGGTTATTCATATAATTGACTTGCTCGGTCTCATGAGTGGCGGCTGCGTGAACGGCTATGAGTGAGAGCGCGGCTTGCTGTGGTGTGCCGCCAGTATTCATGATTGCTAATTGCTTCGTCCGGACTTCGAGATTTGAGCTACCAAAGCTAACATCAGATCAAGCTCAAGAACACCAAAGAACCGACTTCACGGCGCCTCCTCTGGAGAGCCATTGATAATTGTTTGTGGCCATTTCTTCAAGCGTAAGTAAGGCCTCACGGAGTTTTAGCCATCAATGTACCTCTTTTGTCGCCGCATCTAAGTATTGTCCTCGTATGCCCATTCAACCCATTGTAAAAACATCAACCCTCTCCGGTCCGCATAGCCATGTTGTGGGCACCTCCGCAACATATCTTTAAATCGCTCTCAAGCTTCATGTAGCGGCTCAAAATCAATCTACTGAATTGGGCTATCTCGCTCTTCAATTGGAGCTGTGTCTTCTTTGGGAGGGAAGAATTTTGCCAAATAAATTAAAAGTATTATAGAAACATCATGAATAAAAAATACAATTCAATTTTTGATCTAATACATGAAAACATAAAAACATGGAAATAACTAGGAGAAATATAGAAAAACAATATAAAAACACTATGTAAGCAAAAGGAGTTAAAAATAGGTAAAAATTGTATTTAAACATCGAAAACTACATGGAAACAACAAAAAAATATTGAAACAACATTAAAAATGGTATGGAAACAACCTAAAAACAACGTAAAAATATTAAAAACACCACATAAATAAAAAGAGCTTAAAAATAGGTAAAATTTGTATTTACACATTGAACACTACATGGAAAAAATAAAAAATATTATTATAACAACATTAAAATATTATAGAATAACACAGAAATAATATAAACAATGTACAAAATAATACATGAACAAAAAACAACATAAAAAATAGATAAAGTTATTTTGAAACATCGAAATATCAAAGAAACAGGGTCGTTCCTAGGTTTTAAAGGGTCTGGTACGGAAAAAAGAAAAGTGGCCCTTTGTATTCATATAAGAAAATTACAAATAACTAATTAATCAATGTTACGGAAAGTAATGTTCATTATAGGTGAAATCATAATAATGAAACATTATATTTCTACCTCAATGTTTCCAATTTCATTAAAATAATGCTACAAAAGAGATATTTTAACATCCATATTGTCATATATTTAAGGGATAATTACAAAAAGTACCCCTGAGGTTTGACATAATTTCAAAAAAACCCAGTTAACTTTAAAACTTACAAAAAGTATCCCTGAGGTTTGAAATATTTCTATTTCTGTTTTCAAAAAAAAACTTATATTTCTATTTCAAAAAAAAATTATATTTCTTTTTAAAAAAAAAGAATGTAATCGTTCTTAAAAGGAATAGAATATTCTCTAAACACATTCCATAATACTTTCACAAAATTGCAAACCGGCCCATGCAAAATTCAGATATCGCAATAGCGGGAAGGACAAGAATTAATCAGTCATACGTAGTATGTACTACACTCAAAAGGAAGAAGACAACAATCTGCAAAATAACAAACATTAATCACACAATTCCTTAGTGTCCTCGTCTCCTCCAAAGCAATACCAAGAAAACCCATGAAAACCGGATGGACCTTATTAATCTGTCTCTCTCTGATCATCCTGGCCGTCCGTTCGGCTGATCATATCCATGGAACTGCGCAGATTGTACCTCTACGTACCACGCCGGAAGATAATATTCGGATGCGGGGCGGCGCACCTTTCAAGATTGCACTATTTGCGGACCTGCACTTCGGTGAGGCCGCGTGGACGGAGTGGGGCCCGCAGCAGGATCTCAATTCTGTGAGAGTTATGTCTGCTGTACTAGACAAAGAGAAGCCAGGTGTGTGATATGATATAAAGTTGTTTAAAAGTTTCGTGTGTTTTTTTGAATAGTATTTGTGAATTCAGTGTTAAAAATCTTTTCTTGGTACATAGCAAGATAGAGTTATACGCAAATCTGTAGGTCGTTTGATATTTGGTTCTCATGGTTTAGAAAGTACTGTATTGTTTCGTTAGGCATTTGTCTTTTCAGAGTCATTGTAGGATTCTTGGAGCTTTTGTTTGCTTCGTCCAAGAATGTACTGTCCTTTTTCTTTTTTCCTTTTCGTACTCAAAGTTGTCCGCGTCACAATTATGACGTTTTTTTAGGGGATTGAGATTTTCTATTCCACATTTAGAATGTTTCACTTTTTATTCTATTGTATTAGATGAATGACATGAGTAAAGATAATGTAATAGTTATACACGTCGCTTTTCATATTGGAATATGGACTATAATAGGGATGTGGAACAAGAGACGTGATCTCTTTTTCCAGGAGAATTATTGTCTTGTTAGGAGTAACTCGCGTGTTTTTTTAAGTATTTAGAACCAGTGGTTTAAAACCGTCAAGAAAAACACGGTGGGTGATGTGATATGACTTTACTCCACGGATTTTCAGATTATTGAGTGAGATTACTGCCAGTGACATATGAAAGAACGGATTTTCAAGTCGTTAAGGGCGTTGGGTTGTCCTTGCGAAAAAACGTTCAAGTAAGATTCAAAGAGAAAGACGTTCAAGTAAGATTAAATGGTGATTGATCCATATGATCCACATAGGCCAATAGTGGCCTTCTATGATTTGACCCTGCCTCTAATCTTTATTTTTTGTATTTTTAGACGCGTACCAAGATCCTCTGGCATACCATGGTCTCACATTTTGGTGTTGTTTCATATGTGTTGATTGCAGAATACTAGTAGTACACATTTGGTCACGTTTTGTTTGTTGAAACCACACGTTATTGTGTGGCGGTAGTTTGATATGCTAATATATGATGGAAAATGCGCAATGTCTAAGAATGTAGTTCAAGTCCATTCGTAATAATGGGACAGGATGCTTAGGTTCATGTACTTGAAAGGTCTAATTCATGAAACGCTATGTGACAAGCTCCATTTGTAGGTGACAGGAAGCTGAAAGCAATATGACAGATATTGCAATGGAAATTTTTGTAATTAATTTATGTTTTTTTAAGTGCTCATTTGCTTTCTGCTCCCTGATCAACGGCCAGTTTTCTCCTTGTCCTTTTCTTGATCGTTTCTCGGTCTTCGTTTTTATTTTCCATTTTCCTGTTCTGTTCATTAGAAGGTTTTTTCACATTATTTCTATTCCTTCGTGTATCCAAATGAAAATTTCTTTAACAGTTCAGATTAATACGACTAGCGGTAATAATCTGGATCTCTGGGCCCCCCACCCCAAACTTTTAGATTTTGGTTAAATGGCGCAAAAGCAAAAGCTGACATTTGCAGACATTGAAAAACGATTTTTTCTTCTACCTAAAAGATAAGAATAACTTTTTATAGTGTGTGCAAACACTCTCAATATTCTGATACTAATCTTTGCAACGAAACTGGGAAATGCTCCACAGAGTTTGTAATTTATCTTGGGGACGTCGTCACGGCCAACAATATAATGATTAAAAACGCCAGCTTTTATTGGGATCAGGCAGTATCTCCCCCGAGAGACAGGGGAATACCGTGGTCCAGTATTTTCGGAAATCATGATGATGCACCATTTGAGTGGCCAATCGAGTGGTTCTCACAAAGTGGAATTCCCCAACTTCACTGTCCAGCTGCAAACGCCTCGTTTGCTAGTGAGTATTGAGTTTTGAAATTTATCAATTCTATACATTTCTTGTTTCACATAGCTAAGACAGATATTTGAATATGAACGTTGAAAATTCAGACATGGTGTTTGATCAATGCGATTAAATCAGGTGCCGGAGAATGCAGCTTCAGAGGTACAACGCGTTTGGAGTTGATGAAAAGCGAGATTGAGCAGAACACGTTGTCTCACTCTAAGGACGGTCCTCAAAATCTATGGCCTAGTGTTTCGAATTATGTTCTTAAGCTTTCATCGTCAAGCAATTCTCAAGCGGCTGTAGTTTACATGTACTTTTTCGACTCTGGTGGTGGTTCGTATCCGGAGGTTATATCGGACGCCCAAGTGAAGTGGTTTCAGCAGAAATCTGAAGAGGTTAACCCTGACTCGAGGTAGATCTTAGAAGGTTGAACTTTAATTCCAAATTTATTATACTTTTACAAATTGATTGATATAGAGAAAAGAGTGTTATTTCTACTTTCTGAGCTTTTTTATGGAGAACTTTTTCAGGGTTCCTGAAATAATATTTTGGCACATTCCAAGCAAATCATATAAAAAAGTGGCGCCAAAGTTCAACGTACGCAGGCATTGTGTAGGCTCGATTTTTTCGGAGGATGTTGCTGCTCAAGAAGCTGAAATGGGAATTATGAAAGTTATTGAAAAAAGGGCTTCTGTTAAGGTAAGGGCTTCTCTCACCAGAACTCAATAAGAGTGGTGTAATTTGCAAATATGAGATCTTTGGGGCTCCCAGATGATTCAACAAACTTGTTTCGTCACAAAAATGAGCTTAGAAATTCTCTTCTACTAAACCAAAGTTTTAGAGAACTAATGGATGGTTTAGTTGGAACAATCTTTGCAACTTTCCTATACAGCCTATGATATATCAATATGCTAAAACCTAGGGGTTATAATTTCTGACACTACACGAAAATACGACACGAACATTATAAACGGGTTAGGGTTCAGGTCAGGTCTTATGATGCTCAGACTCTTCATTTCAGGCGAAATACCCGTGCTGACACGACAACGGGACACGTGTGAGATCTTCCAAAAGAATTCGGACAATCCACTTTCGTACTACTACGTTCTAAGTACTAAAGCACATGAAAGCTTTTTTTTTTGTGCATAATTTTTTTCAAGTTATAATTATTTTATTCAAATCATATCAAATATATATTGTTTATAAATTTCATATTACAAAGTGTAATATTATATATAATATACATTTAAAAAAATCTAAATTTGTCGACCGTGTCCGTGTCCAAATTTTGGATATGTTCTAGCCATGTCTATGCACCAAGGTTTTAGACAAAAACGGCCCGACACCGGGAAATGTACCAGTGTCCAACACCCGTGTTTGAATCCAAGCAACATAGGTCAGGTCAGAATAGGGTACAAGCCAAATAACACGAGTAATAAACAGTTTGGTTTTGGGTCAACCTGAAATGACCAGACCAGTTTTGACCCGTTTGTGTTGTCTTTTTGCCACCAGGATATAATGCTATTTTGCAAATTGGGTCCTCATGATTTGTATAATTTCTAATGTGGCCAGGCTGTGTTTGTTGGGCACAACCATGGATTGGACTGGTGCTGCCCATATAAGAAGCTATGGCTATGCTTTGCTCGGCATACCGGTTACGGTGGGTATGGAAACTGGGCTAGAGGAGCTAGAATTCTTGAAATCAATGAGAAGCCATTTTCTCTCAAGTCATGGATTAGGATGGAAGATGGACACTTACACAGTGAAGTCCTTTTGAGCTCTTGATATATAAACATCTCATGGTCTTCCTTTTTCTTATTTCATTATTTGAAGAAGCAAAAAAGGTGAATTCTAAAAGTAAATGGTTTGTTGTAGATACAGTTTTGTCATTAGCAGAATAAAATGCTATGTAATTAGCTTGAAGTTGTATATGACATTTGTCCTAATCTGTAAATAATAGTCTCTGGCATGATGGTTAAAGTGATCATGTAGTATGCCACAATATGGAAGCCTTGTGAATTTTAATAGGGTGAATTACAAAAACTACCCCTAAGGTTTAGACTAATTACAAAAAAACTACAGTTATCTTCCAAAATTACGAATATCTACAAACGCCTCCCGAGGTTTGTATAATACCCTCATGTTGAGGGTGCAGTTTCTAAAATAGAAACAAATATCGAGGTATTCGTAATTTTAAAAGATAGCTGAGTTTTTTATTTATTATTAGTAGTAGTATTTTTTTTAATTAACCCATTATATTATGTAACTATTGACCATATAACTGAGTGTTGCCATAGTTAAGACCAAAGAAAACATGCATTGTATTTGTAGTCCTAAGTAACTCAGATGATAAGTGGGCTTACGGGGCTTTAGATATCCCTACTATGGGCCAGGTGTCGAAGCCCAAAATCCCCGTATCCAAGATCTATAACCTTGCTCTGATACCGATTGTTAGAATCATGTTATTAACACAGTAAGATGGTAGCATGGTACTAAGACATGGTCTAAGCTTTTAAATTCATCTAAATATAAAAACCTCTAATAAAGATTAAATAAATTCAAATTTTCTGCCTTAAGTTTCTAATGTGCTCTGTATTCTGCTTCATTTTACCTAAATTTTCTTGAGCCAATACAAAAAGAGTGAAAAAAAGAAATAGAGAGAGAAGGAAATATAGATAAATGTAACAAATAAAGATTGATGAGCTACTCATTTTCTCTCTTTTAATTGGATTAAGGGACATGCAATACAATGATATACACCCACAAGTCTGTAATCATTACTCTACACTTTCTGCACTTAAAATTTTCATGCTTAACTATGTTTGATGATGTTTTTCTTTATTTATGGTTATATACAGTTATATATGGACCCACTCATGATCTGAAAAGTTTGTTGGTTCCAATAATAAATATGGTCAGAATATGTTTGATGAATTTCATAGATGTCATAGAAAAAGAGAGGTTTCTTATCTTCAGTGAATCTAAGGTGTTGTGCTTTATGTTAATTATTAATAATGCTGGCATTGCTGCCAAAGCAGAGAAAGCAAAGATTCAATGTTGTAAAGCAGATTTTATGACACTGGGTTACATCATTTTTCTTGGGCTAAGGCTATTATTGCTTTGGCAATCATAAGCAAACCCTTAAACTAATTAACATATTAACACTAATTGTACTTAAATCTGTTTAATAGTTCAATTGTATTTACTCTGGTTCTCATATGACACTGGGTTACATCATTTTCTTGGTCTTAGGCCATTATTGCTTTGGCAATCATAAGCAAACCATTAAATTTATGGACAGATTAACACCAATTGTACTTAATCACGTTTAATTAGTTCTTAATTGCACAATCAAGTGTTTTCCTCTATTTCTCATGGCAAATTGTTCAAACAGCTCCACTTCGAATGGATTTTTTTTTTCTACCACCTTTTGGCCAAAGACTAGTGACCACTAATATCTTTTTCTCACTGATGTACACATTTTCAAGTCAAAAACACTCTAAATCGTTAGACTTTAATTTGTGGAAAGTTAACCCAGACTTTGGGAGTGTTTGAAAACAATTCTGTATTTTTGGAGGAAGTAATTGTAAAAGTACTTTATTTGTATGTAAAAATATGGATGATAATTTCGTCCCGACCCACGGATACTCGATCTATCCCATATTGTTTGGGTCGCCTCACCCCGTAACCCGCACCGAGGCGGGACAGGATATCACTTCCCTCCCTGGGGTACCTACCCCGCCTCGCCTACTTTTTTAAATATATTTGTTATATATTTTGCATGTATAATATATATTATAATCTAAATTTTATCTTTTAATACTAGATATAGTATTTATAGATTAAAAATAACAACCTTACGTTTGTAAAGAATATTTTATAAATGTATTAGAATAAATATTTTTTTCCTTTTTTTCTATTTAAGTTTATTTAACTCGGGGTAGAATGAGTCCACCAGCGCCGCCCCGCGACCCGTGGTGGGTCTGGGTCTTTAGATACCCGTCCCACCTCATTGTCATCCCCATATAAAAGTCAAACCAAAAATAAAATTAGAAATCTAAAGTACTTTCTCATGCTTTTCAATTCTAATTAAATGAAGTGTAAACAGAGATGGGAAGCTGATATTTGCAAACACTAAAATGTGATTTACCGATTTTTTCCAGCTAGTTTTTTTTTTTTGTTTGTAAACACTCCCTTTCTATGGCACCTTAATGAGAGATAGGTAAGCTGATAGATGGTGCTTTAAAATAGATTATGAAGACCAATATTTGTTTAATGATTAATATTGCACCAACGTACACATGAAATTCTTCATTCAGGCGGGCACAAGCAGGTTCTTTTTTCCATTGTTTAATGAGTTGATAGATCCAGAAAACAACGTTGCTCTTGATAGGGTACATTAAATTAAGAATATTTAAACATAGTTTTCCAAAAGCTTACCTACTTCATTCATCATAGTCTAAGCTCAACTTTCATACTTTATTACTCTTTATGTGACCATTTGAACAGCTAAAAAGTCAAAAACCCACTTTTAGCTCTTTATTGTTTAACAATCTCTATTCTTCTATTTATTGTTTTAATTTGTGTGTGTGGATGGGCCATGACAGGGAGCGGGAGCCAAACCATAAAGTATATTCATTTTCTACAAAATAAGATATAAAATAGAAAAATGTAATTAAGAATATGATATTAAAGAATTGATTAGTATGTTGTTTTGACCGCTAACATAGGAGTCTAAGGTTTCTGGTAAAGAAAAATAACCTAGTAAGGACATAGGTTAAGTTCAATCAGGAAAGTACACTGTCCAATCAATGATTTGAGTGTAGGTAGATTTCATGTTCCACTTTTCTTATTTTGCTTCCTATGTCATTTTATTGGATTAATGAAACGCCTTCAAGATGATATCGTAACTAAACACGTGCCATTCACCCAATAAAGCAGAGTATGAATATGGAACAGGAAATCTAGACTTCACTTGTAGTACGCGTGTGTTAAAATTTGAGGTTTCACTATCGACGATCCTATTTATGTTATAATATGAGGTGGCGTGACGTTATAAATTCTGTTAGGGATTAAAACTATATATAGTATGCACATTTTAATATTTTCAAAATTAAACCCAAATCGCAATCAATATAAGGAGGGTGTCCTCAACATGGATTTTCAAGGATTTTTTAAGTTATGGAATTTTATAGATTTTAAGAGAATTCTATGGATTCCATATGGACTCCAATAGATTCTAATGGAATTTTATACTATGGAATTATGTGAATTTTAGTGGAATCTGTTGGATGTTATAAAAAAATATAATTAATATATTTTATGAAACTAGTAGCATAACATCGTAATCATTAAAAATATGAAATGTAAATATTGAAAGAAAGTCATTAGCAAAAAAAAGTTTCATAAATTTCGCAAAAATATAATTTAAAATTGTCAAAATTTGGAATAGTTCTATAAATAACAATTTTTTTAAATATTTATTCAACAAACAACAATAACATTGATGATCAAAATCTTACCAGATAATTTTAAAACCACATTTTCTAACACAAAAGCAATGTCTATCAAGATGAATGAATGAAAATTAATCAACGATGATTCCCGGTAAGTATTATAATAACAATAATTTTTCTTATTAATTTATCGATAAAATTAAAAATATTAGCAATTGAAATAAGATGACAGATCAACTCTAGTTACTCTACGGTGATTATTCACAAAATTTTGGTAGAACTTGTTGAATTGCTGAGATTATAAGACGATGCGTGGGGAGATGTACATGAGGGAAAATATGTTATTTTTTCTTTTTATACCATAGCCAAATTTTATTATTATTATTATTATTATTATTATTATTATTATTATTATTATTATTATTATTATTGGAAAATGGAATTTGAATTCCGAGGGGGGAAGGTGAGAATTTATCCTTCATAAATCTAGCTTAAAATTCCACCAAAATCTATTTATAAAAGAATTCCATGGAATTCCTTGAATGTTTGAGGATACTGGATTTTCGTGGAATCCCTTAAAATCCAAGTTGATGACCTCAAGATTTAATGAATTCCATAAAAATTCAATTTGAGAACACCTGGAATTTTATGAAATTCTAAATTCCATTAAATTCTATGGTTGTGGACACCCCATAAGTTAATCACTTAACCTTAAATTGTCATGAAAAACTTGTGGAGATGCTACAAAGTAAAAGAAGAATTAGTCCTTCACTTGAAGGGGTAGACTTAATTTTGGCTTGTTTGGTAAATGGACTTTTCAGTAGAGATCTACCAAATCCATTGTCATATTGTGAATGAATTGTGATATATTGTAATTTGGTCTTTTTATAGAGCTGATATTTGTAAAGGGGGAGATTATTAGTATGAGAAGGATATACAGTAAAATTCCACTAAGCAAAAAAGCACGAGAAAGTTGTAAAATGGAAGAGAGACTGTATATATATATATATATATATATATATATATATATCCACATATAATTTGATAATATTCTCAATTATTACAATAAATATATTCTCTTACATTTTGTAATCAATAAAAAGGTATTAAATAAAGGAAAATCCAAGAATTTCCTATTAGCACCAAAGCCATTAAATTTGTAGGGTATATAATTTAGTTCAATAAAAAAAGAGCTCAAAATGTTATAAACATTCTTCCTAGATCAGAGTGTATTATTTATCCTATTATATGAATGATAAGATTTTCAACAAGCAAACAATTTCTAAAGGCTACATTTCAGTAAGGCAAACAGATATTTTGAACTGGTCATTGGCAGGCAGTTGTGAAAATGACAGTTAGAGAAGAAAAAAAAGAGGCAAAGATAAAGGCCCATATGATGTCAAAAACACTTTCTCCAAAAATTGTACTCACAAAAAACTTGATAATTGAAAGATCAATAGTTAAACCCCCCACCCCACCCCCTCTTCTCTTTTTTCTTCTAAAGTTGCTTTCACAATCACTCTCAATCAGCACATGATATGCTTTTTTTGAAAGCATAACTAAACAATTTTCTGTACTAAATATAAAAATAAAAAAAAAAAAGAAGCCCATTTGTACTATCATCATTCAAGAATGACATCCAAGAAAATGTTGGATATTTTATCAACATGCATGGCCTTATAAATTGATGTCTTGCCCTTTGTCCTGCATGCTTCAAAAATCAATCTATTAAGGTATGTTTTACATTTTCAAATGAAGGTATTTTTGCATGCCAATGAGTGAGCTTACAATTTCATCTTCTTAATAGAATTTGCAGAATGTGATTCTTTTAATTTGTTCTTGTTCTATTGATTGTTTATTTATTTCCTTATTTTTCAGGGGAAAAAATTAGATGATTCAGAAAGAAACATGCTAGTTGCTATGATTGAATTAATTTGATTTGCTGCATCCCCATAAAATCCATCCATATGGGAAAGAAAAAATGCTGGTTCACTTATGTGAAAAGGTTTTTCAATCCTGAGTCAAAACCAAAATCTGAAGAGGTAAATTTGTACTTATTACCAATTTCTATTTTAATCTCCATTTTGCATTATTGTGTTAATCAAATCGTATGCACTTTGTAGAAATCAAAGAAATGGAGATGGTTATTTAAAAGGCTCAAATTCAGAAAGTACACTGCAATAGAAGCGCCTGAGAAATCGCTAAATGAGGCGACACAAGAACAGAGAAAACGTGCTTTGGCTGTCGCCATTGCAACCGCAGCAGCAGCCGAAGCCGCTGTGGCTGCGGCTAATGCTGCGGCTGAGGTTGTCCGGCTCACTAATATTCCGTACGAACTCCAAATGAAAAATCAGCAATTTGCGGCCATCAAAATTCAAAGTGCTTACAGGGGACATCTTGTGAGTTTCTCTAAAGTATTTATGCTTGCATAATTTAATCAGAATCTAAAAACGGAGGATGAGTGATTTAGATTTTATAACTCTGCTACCCGTTTGGCTTTACACACAGATAAAACATTTTTACAACTTATGCAAATATTTCGTAAGTATTCAATAGGTTAGATTTTATATTCCAAATGGACTTTTTGTGCAGGCTAGGAAAGCACTGAGTGCATTAAAAGGACTAGTGAAACTTCAAGCAGTGGTTCGTGGCGAGCTGGTGAGGCGACGTGTCGTTAAGACATTGCCGTCCGTGTTTTTGTTGTCAAAGTCGCAGACACAAGTTCATCGAAAGAGAGTTCCAACTCTGCTTGATTATCTTAATCAAGGTGAAAGGAGACATAGTCTTAGCCAAAAGGAAACAATCAAATCTGAAGAAGGAAGTGTAAGTATATTTGTGTTTACTTACTCCTAATTATGACCTTAAAATTCATACTGATGAAATAAGTTAGATTTTTGTGTTAGCGTTATCGTGTTCATTTTGTTGGCAGCTTCAGTGTAACACTCACAGGAGTTGGGATCTGAGCTTGGTTTCAAAAGAAGGCTTGGAGGCTTTGTATCTACAAAAACAGGAAGCCATTGCGAAAAGGGATCGAATGAAGCAATACTCGTTTTCCCATCGAGTAAGTCTTGATTCTGCTAAAACTTGGGCTTCTATAGTTAAAGGAGTGTTTATCAAACACTTAAAAAAATGATTGTCAGCTTTTAGCTTAAAATAAGAGTAGTTTTTCATGTTTCAAATGTCAACTTATTCTGATTCTGCATAATTTAATTAAAACAATCTAGAAGCATGGGAAGGGTGTTTTGGTTTTTACCATAGATAACTTATTTATCAAACACTCCATATTAACTTAATCAACTTTTAACTTTTATTTGCAAACACTACCAACTTCTGATTCTCAATTGCGCTACAATAAATCACTTATTCTAAAAGGAGAAGTTTTTGCAAACACTCCCTCAATGGGATAAATCAGAGAATATAATCAAAATTAAGCTTATCTTGGGATGAATATGACAAAGTTCCTCTACTGTTCATTTTCTTTATGGGAGATTTTCACTTTTGGTAGGAGAGAAGAAATGATCACAGCCTGCATGAATCAATGACCTACAAAGAAAACAGAAAGACCAGCCGGTTCGATCAACTTGTCGAACTAGAAGCACATCAACACGACGAAAAAGAGTGTTTCTCTCATTCAAATACTATAGCAGTTGAGACAAATCAACCTGCACAATTAAAGCTGAGAGCTTCATGCAGACAAGAAAGGATAGAGGAATTAAACTCACCGTTTTCACAACCAAGACGATCTTTTTGTCATGTAAAAGAGAAATCATTTGGAGGCGATCGTTCTTTACCAAATTCTCCGGTTTTTCCAACATACATGGCCGCTACAGAATCTGCAAAGGCCAAGTCTAGGTCAATGAGCACACCAAAGCAACGGCTGAGATTATGTGAGACGTATTCGGGTGAACATTCTCCATACAAACTCAGGCTTTCTTCTTGGAGTTCGTTTAACGGTGATATAACGAAAAGTAACAAAAGGAATAGCATTTCTCACCATATATCTTCCTTTAACTGATCAGATTGAGAAAAAGAAAAAAAAAAGATTTGGTTTTTTCAAGAGATCTTTTGCTTTTTACTGCTTCAAAATAGCTGTTTGTTTCTTTCAGTTCAATTGTTCCTTTTTTTTTTTTTTTGGTTTTTCACTCTGTTCTGGTGTAATTTTAGTTATACCACTGGTCCACTATTATGCCGATTTAGTTTTCATCGTCAATAAATTACAATACTTGTAATTAACAACTCCTCTACACGTACTTTCTAGATGCAAAAAAACAACTATTTTCTTCATCCAGAAGCTGAGAATCACTTTTTTTTAGAGTTTTCAAACACTCCTTTTATTTCCTGTCAGAAGTACTTTCCACCACCTCAGAAACCAGACAATCATAATAACTTCAAAAACTTCATCAGAAAACAGTATAAATTATTCAAACAAGACGGGATATTTAAGCTGTTTTTTTACCATTGAAAAGCCCCCAATGCTGATTATATTTCTGCTTCCTTAATTAAATCCTCATCAAGCAGAACAAATACATAAGTTTGATGTTGTATTTATTAAATAGCGCGATTACTTCTTTTGCGGATGTCGGATGAGGTAGGTTAGTGGCGTTAGTTCCATAAACGACTCCTATTTGAGCATCTGCATTAGTTTGAAAAAAAAAAATCGGGATAAATTACAAAAAAGTCCCTGAGGTTTGGGCTAATTACAAATAAGCCCCAGAGGTATTTGACAATTACAAAAACCCATTGAAATTTGATTTTGTTTTAAATGTAAGGGGGAAAGTTTAATATTTCCAAAATTTAGGGGTGTTTTTGAAATATTTTTTTGCTTATGAAGGGGAAATTTAAGATGGAATTAAACGACAATGGGATTTTCATAATTTCAAAAATATGTGGGTTTTCTTGTAATTAGTCTAAAACCCCGAGATTGCTATTTTGTAATTATCCCAAAAAATTACTCCCTGATATGTTGACCCGTTCGTGTCCATAATTTCAGTCCACATTCTCGATTTCAATTTATATTTCATCTCCTATTTTATATATTCTTAATACATGCCAAAGTGTATATTAATGACGTCATTAGCACACTTACTGGAGTTTGAGATGAAATACAAATTGGAATTGAGAATTCAAGAAATATGAATTAGCCATGGTAAACTTAAACTACAAGGAAAACCAGCCCAGAAGCTTTTGAAGCAAAATCTTAAGAGTCTTTCAAGGAATAAATCTTGATTAATTCATGAGGTAATTGAAACAAGTGTTCAACATTATAATTTTCCAATTTCCCAATATATACGAATATGAAAACATGTTCGCACCTGTTTGATTTTGTACTTTATAAGAAAGTAGAACAGTTCAGGACAGATGTATTCATATTTTCTTCACATGGTTAAATGTTTATTGACATGACCAATATCATCATCATGCTTACAGATAGACATGAATTACTAAATGTCACATTTCTAATTTAGTATGAATTCTTTTTTCATAAATTAACATATGTCATCCACAGTGCATAAACACTTAATCCGTGAAGATCTATGAGGATAATTTAAGATCAAGATGACTCTAAAGAGGCAATTATTCATTAACAATCATTGTCCATTTTTTATTTTCATTTTCTTGTGTATCCTGTGGATGATTCCATCTTAATGTACATTGTAAATAAACTTGACTTTAACCCTCCCCCTCCAAAAATAAATAAATGTAAGGTGATTTATTGTTTCTATTATGATGGTAACATAAATACTTTTGGGAATAATTACAAAAACTATCCTTGATGTTTACTCTAATTCCAAAAAACTCCAATTATCTTTCCAAATTACAAACACCCTTAAAGAGTTACAAACCCCATTGAGATTTGTATTAGGTTTGCATTTACCTAACAAATACCATGCTCTTGTAATTTATAAAATATAAACAAATATCAATGGATATTTGTAATTGAAAGATAATTGAGTTCTTTTTTTTTTTTTTTCAAATTAGGATAAACCTCAAGGGTTATTTTTGTCATTATTCCATACATTTTAATATCGACTTGAATCTGCTTAAATGTCTAAAGAGTACACTTTTGACATCAAAGGCACAAAATTAGATGATGCAAAACATCTAAGAAGTTTGAACTAGAAGAAATGACAAAAAGAATGTCTGAATCAAAAACAAATAAATAAATAAAAATAGTCACCTTACAGAGTGAAAAGGTTGACTAATACAACACACAATTTTCTTTCGCATTATACAATCTCACATTAGCCAAATCACCAGAAATAAACTTGTCTACACAAGAACAATATCATCAATAGTAAGAGAAGAAAGAGTCCAAAGTAAATACAGAGACCTTTTGACAGGAAGCAGCTGTAGAAATATTTGCATTTCAAAGACTTGTGTCATCAATAACATTTCAGCCCATTCGTCTCTCAAACAAATGACACCTTAAGGTTCTGATTATATCATCCAGAGCCCCATCATTTGCCGCCAGATACCTTAAAACTTCGTCTCTACTCTGCAAAATTCTTCCTTTTATGTAATAGTTGTTTCCATCTTTCACTATGACACCGTGTTCGCAAGCCAAATCCAAGGCCTCTGATTCACGGGATATTCCTTTTCCAAATCTTATACCTAATTCAGCTTTTGCCATCGAAGGTGCTAGCTTATTTTTAACAACTTGCACGCAAATCCCAAGACCAGTAGCCTGGCAGCACCAGAAATTATCGTCATATCTACTTTCCAGATTTCATATTAACTTTTCGTCCAAGCAGAGAAAATAATAGAGAGAACAGCAAAATATCGTGTCACATAAAATGACATCAGATATTGTCAAACTAAATTGTGGGAGGAGATGTTGGAAATGAAACTATTGTGAGTTGAGTATTTGGGAGATAGGTTTAGAGATCATCTATCACCAAAAAAAACGGCAAAGCCATTTTTGTTTTGGCATTAAGGAGAGAGAAGTTCCATTTTTAAGAGTTGAGCATGTAAGAAACCTAGAGGGATAACCATTTTGTAAAACCCATATTTTTCTATACTCGAGAACTGCTTTATTTCCACACAGAATTCTGTGAGATATTCAGCTGGAATTTATTTTTAACATGTAAGTTGAAAAACACAAACCAAAGATTTGCAAAGATATTAGATTTTCAAAGATATTAATTTTATCAAGTAAAAGAAAATATTGCAATATGATATTATCGTGAAAGATATACGTTACACGTACAACATTGAGAGATAAATCAGATACGCTGATGAGCTTACCTTATCCCCCGCCTTCATTAATCCCTTTCTGCTAATTCGCATCCGTATGGCAGCATAAAATTTCAAGGCATTTCCACCGCATGTCACCTCATCCGCACGAACAGAGCCTTCAACTAATTTCAAATTTTTTCTTACCTATAAGGACTAGAAAAAGTTTATTACAAATACACCATCTACGCACGAATTGAAGTTTCTAGCAATAAGGTGCTAACCTGGTTAATAAAAATAATAAGGGTACTGGAATTGCATTGAGAATAATGTATTTTTCGTAGTGCTTGTGTCATTATTTTTGATTGTAGGCCTCCAGAGGAGCCATATTGCAACTCGTCAACTTCACATTGAGGAACAAGAGCAGCTACCTGCAAAAGTAATGCAGATAAAACATTATGGGAAGGATAAAAAGATATCAAAGTTTCTTGACATTTAAGAAGGAAAAATCCAGAAACTGCTGAAACTTAGAGGACCGAAACTACTTATACAAAGACAAACAAACAAAAAAATGTAAAAACTAAATAAATTCTTAAAAACTCAACCAACCATGGATGATCGAAGTGGAAGTGAAGATGATGCACAGAAGCGCTAAGCATGATCAGCCAAAAGAACAATTGATTGCATATCCAAGAAGGCTTTCACATAAAGAAGATATAACAAATATAAAGAAGGAGCCATTTTCCAAATCAATTGTTCTTTTGATCAACCAAAAGAACATTTGGTTGCATTTCCAAGAAGGCTTTTAATAAGAAGATATACCAAATACATAGAAGCCATTTTCCAAATAAATGGAAATAGAAATTGCATATTTGAGTTTTGAGGTAAATATTAGCAGGGGAGCTAATAAAAACAATCTAGAAAGGAATCACCACTTAAATTTCAATGTATCGGATCTCTTAAATTATATGATCACCTAAGAGAAAGATAGACCCGCCAACCATTTGTAAACAATTGCATGCATAAATTGTGCCTTCATTACAAATATAACAAGTATCTCGGCTAGTCCAGTTTTAGATTACTTCGACCTCTATTTTGGAAACAATCTGCATGCAAGTGCAATACAGTTTGATGTATCTCCATCTGAGTATAGAAAATCCTTCAAAGAAGGCATAGGGAATCTTTCAAGAAAAGCTTTAATGATTTATATTTTCAACTTCTTTCCTCCACGTCACATGAAGAGACAATAAGAAACATCACAGAATCAAGTGAACTGACAATGAACAACCAAAACGAAGGAAAGAGAAGGATACTCATTGCTTGGTCACAACATAATCTTTCGTGTCATAAAGGGACAGATTACGTAAATAAATCATAGGTTACATTCAATGGCATTCACACAAAAAACTGGCAATAACAAAGAATAACAGGAAACTTTTCAAGATAAATTAGCACGCAAAGACTATTAGTGCAGAAGTAGGGGTGGCTGCAGGTACATACACTGTCAACAACAATCACAGCAACCGATCCACTTTTTGTTAATGTATCCACCATACTTAGCAAATTTTCAGCAGAATCTGGCTGTGAAATAAGGAGATTGTCCGTGTTTACACCTATTGCTTCCGCAAGTGAAGGGCACAAAGCATTCTCCACATCAAGATAGGCACAACACCCTATCAAAGAAGTAAATTTCAAACGGATGATAGAGAATACAAGGTGATGAAGCACATGCAAGCCACTGAGATTTGGACTATTCTGAGAACAGAAGGCACTTCAAATTAACAAAGATATTGGCAACATGCTATTATCAGTACACCATGACATAAGTAGGACTTAAGGGACTCGAATAAATAGTAAAAATCTTCTCAAAGCGAATTTACGAAGTCCAATTCTTTCTTTACTTTCATCTCTTTTTGCATCAGTCCAATGTCATTATCTCTTTTCAATTAATAATAAACTAGAAACATAAATTTGAATTTCCATATTTGTGTGTGTTAAATATTAGCTTCAGAGTGAGCTGCATTGACATTTAAACAGTATAAAGAATAAACTTCAATATGTTAGAACATTGCTCACATCAAAATGTATTATCCTATTACAAAGTAGACTCTTGTACTTTTCAAAGTCACAAAAAAATTTAATAAATTGTTATAGCCCACATAAATTTGGCAATTGTGGAGCAAATCAAGCATCAGATGCAAGAAAGCTATCATCATAACTGTGTTAAAGGATGAAGTGGCTGGCACCTAATGAATATTTAACATGTGCAAGAGCACCACAATGAATAGAGTCTCCGCTTAAATTAGAAACGTGAATACATCTTCAGAGCCAAATCGCCATACCCACAAAGGAAGTAAAACAAAAGGATACCCATACACAACATAAAAGCTAGTTCATCAGGTGCATGATCTTCCGTCTTTCAAGCCTATATATCAGCATGATTTTCAAAACTTAATTCTTCATAGAGTTTTAGATTCCAAGCCTATCATTTCAAAAATTGAAGACTTATGTGAGCACCTCCAAGTTTTTGAGCCTCCTTAATAGCATGCAATGCCAGTGTTGTCTTCCTGATGCTTCTTGCCCATAAATTTCAACCATCCTCCCTGGTGAAGGCAATAAAATCCGTTAGGGACATTGATATTTCCTATGAGAATGCCAAAAGACGTAAAGAGGAAGAGAATCTTGCTCTCATTCGTTATATCAATAATCAGAACAAGAATTTAAATGGCCATCAGAAGTGTTCCCTAAGCACAGGGACAGAATAAAATATTGTATTGGTGCAAAAAGAGAAAATAAAGGCCTATATAGCCAAATACACATCTTTAACTTCACATTTGAAACAAATGAACAATACCACAGATACAGATACAACATATTTACGAGAAGCAAACCTTCGGTAATCCACCAATACCAAGAGCCTGATCCAACCTTAATGAGCCTGTGGATATTACAGGGGCTCGTCTAGCACCAAAGAAGCGCTGCAACGACAGCATTGATTCTTTACCAAATTCCCTGAAAGCTTTGACAGAGCCATACGTAATGCAATATCTTTCTCTGTCACCTTGGTATCATCTGGAATATGATCATCATATGCATATTCTGAAACTTCAACTAAGACCATAAAAAGGCACAATGTCACAAACTAAAATAATATAAAAAGAAAAAGAAATGGACATACATTAAAAATAACAAAGACTAATTGTAAAATAACAAAAGAGAAAAAGAGGAGAAATCACCAACAGTAAGCTTTAATGAGAAAAGGCATTGGAAATACGAAAATAAGATGACTAAAAATGTAACCTTTATCTGTTGGCGATGCACAAGTGCTCTGCAACCTTCTCGAAGCAAATGCATCCTGGAAATTATTAAGCGATTAAGTACTCAAAAATTGAAATAACCAGCAAAACCAAATGATCAAGTTATCAACAAAATAACTGCATAAGAGGGGGAAAAAGGATACGCCCAAGTCTAAACATATACATATTAAATGATAACATATGAAAACATAACTACAGAAAATAAGGTTCAAAATATTTACACCTTTACATATACAAGTCCCCGTAACTATAGAAAATAAGGTTCAACATATATACACCTTAACATCAAGTACCTGGGCTTTTGGGGAAAGGATACATGAGACACGAAAGGTCGAAAAGAAGCTCAATCGAAAAAAATCTCACAGGTTTAGAAGCAAAAGAAACCATTTATTCTCAAATTTCTTGACGGGATTTTGCCCAATGGCCAAAAATTAGGGTTTTTCAAGTAACCATACAGTACAAAGTTCCCCAACTTCGAGTTGGTGGCGCCATTTTTACGAACAATTGGAGAAAGAGGAACTGAAATCGTGTTAGTCCGCGACCAATTTGAATCACACATAGACACGATTCTGAGCCTGCGAAACAAAGCTATCGCCTATACCCTATAGTGTGCTACTAAAATCAATTACTTTTTTTGGAGTACAATTCGAAGAATTTAGGGAGGAGGCACACGCACACATATGGATCAAACCCGAGCCTCATTCACGCCGACAACCAAAGGCGGAGAGACAGAGGGCTGGGCCAACCTGGCCCTACCCAGCCCTTTTAAAAAAAAAAAAATTTAGATTTAGTGAGAATTTAAAAAAAAAAAAAAGTTATAATTTGTATTGTTTTTCTTGGATTTTCTATCCTACCCACCCTATTTTCGTGTATCGGTCCCAATTATATTTTCGTATATCGCCCACCCTACTAAATCGTCCTGGCTCCGCTCTTTTGCCGACAACACATGTTTCAACCACTAGAATACAAAGTTGATCCTCAATCACTTCTTGTTAAGTTGTTAACCATTAAGATAATAATAATTAAATTGCTAATAATTAAAATAGAATACTTCTTATCTAGGAAGCACAAACCATGTACACTTCTTCTTCGAGGATGTCGTATCCGCACTGGATACATATCCGATATGATACTTTGTCTCGATGCTTCATGGATACTCCATAGATACATATACACATGGAAATAGATAGAATTTATTCTATTGTTCATTTTTCAAAGATTTTTTGTGTGTCTATGTGAGTTATCACATTTCCGATTTGAATACTTATTAAATTTTAGTTTTTGTGCTTGAAATAATTTTTTTAATTTTACTTAGTAAGCATGTCTTTTCAATAATGTAAAAATATATAATTTTATATGTATATATAAATCGTAATTGTATCCTTAAAATTTCAAAAATGTCGTATTCTCGTACTTATGTCATGTCGTATCCGTGTCCCGTATACGTATCAGTGCTTCATACCTTCTTATTAAATAGGTTTTGAAACTTTTGATTGATAAATATTATGAATAATAGATTTAATTGCTTGGTTTAAACCGGAAGTAAGTAATAAAAAGTGAGGTTATTTTTGTCATTATCCACTCAAGGCTATCTTGATTTTTATTCGTGTATTTATTTATAATTTAAGTTTTATCCTAATATAAAATAATATTTCTCTAAAATATTATTAAAGTTATCACTTACTTCATAATAAAGGAGAGACCAGGGTTAGAGCAACTCCAACAGCCCTTGAAAATAGAGGAATCTGCTATTTTGGAGGAGAAATCTTCTCCAGCAGTCCACAAAACTTCACACCATTTTACAATTTGGGAACAGTTCCCCGCTACATGTAGCGGGGACTGTTCCAACTCTATTTTATTTTCATTTTTCAATTTTTTTGGTTTCTTTAAATTGTGGAATTTTTTGTTTCCTCTCTTTTTCTTTTTTTAGGAAATAAACTCTTGCTTATTATTTGGTAATAATAAATTAATAAATTATGTTATTAATTATCATGTGGTGTTTTTTTTGTTTTGTAAATCAATAATGTTTTTGTATATTGTTATATTATGTTCAATTCAACATATATAAAAAATTAAAAAATAATTTACTTACAAAAATTACTCAAAATAAAAAGAAAATTCATAACACACATTCATAAAATTACAGACCATTTAAAAGACATCAAATAACCTAAAATACATTAAATTAAAATAATCTTACCATAACATAAAATACATAAAATAACCTAAATAGACATAAAATATCAAACACGCAATATAATGGAAACACAACTCGAACATGCAATACAAAATATTAAAGACATAGAGGCTCACATGGCCCTTCGAAATGCATTGATTGATCATTTGTGGGAGAAATTTTCTAATTTAGAAAATTAATTGTATTTATCATGTAATTTATGCTTTTGTTAATCTATTATGGAATGTTCATTTTATGTTCAAATTAATTTTATTACTTTTCAAGGATTTATATATAATTTTTCAAATTAATTAATAATGCAAATTATAATTGTATTTAATTTTATTAGAAAAACTAAATATTAAACATTAATGTATACATATAAAAATATATTAATTCAATATAACAAAGAATAAAAATGGAAAATTCCAACGTAGAGTGAAATATAGAGTTAATCTGTTGGAGTTGAATCTTGAATTCCTCTAAATTTTCCTCTAAAATAATGTAAACACACACAAAAATACGATTGATCGCTGGAGATGCTCTTAAGCCTCCTACATTTAGAGGCTGTGAGCCCTCTTCCCTGATTGATCACAAACAAGATACAGGAGATCGAAAAGGTCATTGTTCATCTAGAGAAGATTGGTGTTAGCAAGGACCCCAACAAACCTCAACATCGAACATGTATCTTTTATAGGTCCGAGTCAAAGTGTTGTGAGTTTTTTTAGAGATTTCATATTCCCAGCAACTCAATTCACATAACCTTCAACAGACCCCTGCGACAACAAATCTCTTTCCCTAGCTACGAACTAATTCTAGTTGCCACTAACCGCAACAACCACATCATACCACCATAGATCCCAACATTGGCTTCTACTACCCAAAATATAGACCCAAGTCCAAAAATTAACCATTTGCTAAAACAAGTACTTCTATGGCAGTATTTGGGTGTGAATCCATGGCACGGTGGTTTGCTGGCGGCGATGTAGGGTGATGACGTTTAGTTGGAAGAAATAGGAGAAGAAAAAAACAAGGGGAAAAAAGGAAAAGAAGGTCGGGCGGCGGTGGCTTGGGATAGAGCCAGGGCCGCGTCAAAAAAATATGAGGCCTGAGGCAATATCTTAAATAGTAAATAATTTTTTCAAAAAATAATTATATGAATTTAAATATTTAATATAGTTAAATGAATTTAAAAATAATAATAGGGACAATTAGGTATTTTAATAAAGAGATAGGAAGATAAAATGATATTTTAATAGTATAAGGGAGTAAAGTGATGTTTGATAAATGGTTTTATCATGATTTTGATGATTTTGTTTTATACCAAAACAATGGTTTTAAAGGTTGTCCAAATACTCCTAAATGATTTAAAATGGTTTTAATATTTTCCTGAGTATTTCTTCAAGTTTATTTTCGTCTAAATTGGACAACGCTTTTAATGATTTTACGTTATTGGGTTTTCACTCTCAAACGATGTTTCTAAATGTTGTCCTAATACTCCCGATCGGTCTAAAATGTTTTTACTATTTTTCGAGTATTTCTTGTTGTTTATCTTCGATTAAATATTGGACAACACTTTGGTTTTGAGGCCAACCGGTCGCCTTTATTGGGCAACCCGCACCAAGAGTACGTTGAACCCAAAAGTTGAGCCTGGAGTGTAAAAGAGGCGGTCGGTCGACCGGCCGCCTGGCGTCGATCCGGTCAGACGACTGGCCGCCCAGTGCGGCCGGTGCACGCAAGTGTGTTTCAAATGTAACACTTGATCTTTGCAAAATCCATGAGGGGACCTGGTTGGGGTGATGGTCGACCATGGCCGAGGTATACGTCGACCGTGCGCCTGTTATTTTCTTTGTGTATTCTTCTAACGCCTATTTCTCGTGTGACCGGTCGCCTATGCTTTGACAAAGAAAATTCTAACCGTTGTGCGTGACATGACTTTTCCCTAAATTGTGGGATTGATTTCTAACAGCTATAATCTTGTTTTTAATTGCAATTTTTTGTAGAAATCAGATTCCAAGAGGAGCCTATCAAGTATCAATCATCTTCTATAAATAGAGGAAGTTTTGAAGCACAACAATAAGAGAGAAAACTACAACACAACAAGATACACTCAAGAATACACTTGTTTTTACATTGTCATATTTCTTGTTGTAATTTGCCTAGCTTATCACTTTCACATCCTTGAGGTCTAGGCTATTCTTGATTACACTTGCACTCTATTGTATTATCAATTATCGAGTTGTAATCTTGAATTTGTGGTCGCCATTCAAACACAAGATATCCTTGTGAGTGTTCTTGTGGTAAGAACACACTTGGGTGAACTAGGTGTTAGGTGTAAGAAGATTGTGGTAATCTTCTTGTTGAGGTGTTGAAGAGTGTGGTGCTCTTGAAGGGTGAAGATTGTGGTAATCTTCACAAGGTGCCGTTGGAGATTGTGGTAATCTTCAAGTGAGATTGTGGTAATCTCAAAGGTGGTGTTGAAGAAGAGTGTGGTGCTCTTCAAGGTGTTGTAAGTTGAATTTGTATTAATTTTGGTAATTAATAAAATTCTTTTTCTTTTCGAAATCCATCCCTGGATATCTTTGGGGTGGTAGAGGATTAGGCCCTGGGTGGGTTGAACCTCTTTAAATCGGCGTGTGTTGTTTACATTCCGCACCTTTATTATTGTGTTTGAGCATTCGTTTATAAAAAGAGGGCAAAATCGAAAAGATGGAGATAATCTATTCACCCCCTCTAGATTATCGTAGCCGCTTGGACTTACAAGTGATACTAATTAAGAGTATGAGGTCCCTGGGTAAAGTGATACAATTGAAAGTACAAGGGTTGAAGTGATATTCAATGAGAGTATATGGGGTAAAGTGAGATTTACCCTAAAATTAAACTAGTAGATTTATGCAAAATCTAATTGAATATTTCCGCTAATTGCACACCAACTAATTTCTACATTTTAGGCATTTATTTATCCAATAAACAAGAATCAAACGTTGCATTTTTTATTTATAAATTAGTTAATGAAACTAATTATTTATTATTTTCTAGGCACTTAATTGTTTGTTCTATTTGCAAGTTGCACGTTACCTTGCAATCTTTAGATCACATTATTTGTGCACATTATTTTTAAATTTTGGAAACAAAATTAACCTTACTCTTTATATATACATGTGATATGAATGAAATTATGGGCCTTGAAAATTTTGGGGGCCTGAGGCTATTGCCTAAATGGCCTCACCATACCACACGCCATGGATAGAGCTAAAGAAGAGAATGGATGGGCTAAGTGGAAGTGGGTGAAGGAGAGAAAGTGGGAGAAAAAAGAAAATGGATGGGGCAAGATATTGTTTTTTTTTCTAAGAAAGAAAAAGAATAAAGGGAGGGAAGAGGGTGAGAAAAAGAGAAAATGAAATAATTATCCTAAAAATATAATAAATTAACAGTTTTTTCCATATCAAGTTCCATGTATGATGCCATGAAACAATTTTTCCTCTTAGTTTATCCACATAGGCTACCAATTCAGGATTTTTCTCCTCAATATTATTTTTTTTAAAAAATCGAGATTCCATATTGACAAGATAGTAAACTACCTGCTATAGTAGGTCACATGACCAGAAAATATGAATTTTTCTGATCATTTAAAGGATGGAATCTAAAGTCGAAAGAAAAAAATAGGACTGAATCTTCAAGTGTGTCCATTTAAAGGTCTAAACTAATAATTTTGTCAACAACAAAATAACACAACATCACACTAAAATATGCAATATGCAAATAAAACACACCAAAAATATGCTCAAATCCTCACACAAAATACAAAAAAAAAAATATACAAAGCAAAACCTTATGCACAAATAAAAAAACAAATATGGAGATAGTGGGTCTCTCTGACGGAGTCCTCTATATGAAATAAAAGTGTGAGTCGGTTGTCCATTTAACAAAATAGAGTATGACAGTAGTAACACATCTCCAAACTAAATCGATGTATACCTCATTAAATCCTAATTTCTCCATCATTAATTTAATAAATGACCATTATACTCTATCATATGCTTTACAAATGTCGAACTTTAAAGCCATATGATCTCTACGACCATTTTTTCCTTCATAGAATGGAAAATTTCAAAAGTTGTCAATTCATTGTCAGTTATAAGACGACCTGGAACAAAGACACGTTGATAAGGAGAGAGAACATTCGTAGGTATGTATTTCAACCTATTGGTGATTGTGTTACAAATGATGTGCGTTATGATATTAGATAAATTAATAGGTCGAAAATCCTTTTGGTGCTCTAATGTTATGATTTTAGGAATCAACACAATATGTGTTTTATTAAGAGAATATGGATCATGCCCATTATTAAGAATATTAAGCGCAATATGCAATAAATCTTTCTTAACACTTTTTCAATTTTTTAAAAAAAGGGAGGCATATCGTTGGGGCCTGGCAATTTAGAGAAATGTATCTATTAAAGTGCCTTGGAGACCTCCTCTGTAGTGTAGGGTCTTATAAGTAGTTCATTCATATCGTCACAGACCCGAGTGTTCATAGAATCTAAGACTTTTATGTAAGACACTAGGGACAACAGATAAGAATAGGCATGTAAGAAATATGATTAGTCTCTCATAATTTTTTCCAATCTCATCAATCCATTGACCATTGTCTCCTTTCAATTTCTCTATCGAATTACGTTTCTATCGGTTAGATCCACTCATATGAAAGAACTTTGTATTTCTATCACCTTTCAACCATAAAATATGTGACTATTGCATCCACATAATTTCCTCCAACCGATAACGTTCATTCAATTCTTTCTCCAACTCTCTTATTCCTCATCGGTTTCAACAAGATGTGTTTGGCATCGTATAACTTTTACCTGGTCGAGGTAATTTTATTTTTTTCCCTGGATACATCCAAATTCTTTTTTTCCCATCGTCGCATAGCTTCACCATATTTTTGTGTTTTATCCCTAAATGTAGTCGTCGCCACGTTATATGACCAACTCCCCTACACCATTTTCTCACAATTTGGGTGTTGTAGCCAGATTCTTTCAAAGCTAAATATAGCACTTTTATGTCTACCAATAAGGATATTTGTGAGAAGACTTGTGTCAAATTCCGTCATAATTAGATTGTGGTCCGAGTTAAGGCCAAGAGATGTGAGATGAGGTGAAAAAATGAACATGTTTGCCCACTTACCCTTAGCCGAGAGATAGGTCAAGACGCTCTTGAATCTTTGGTTTGGCCGTGTTTCATGTTAGACCATGTGATACTTGTGTTGGGTAAAATATATGGAAGGTTTCGTATGTGAAGAAAACGTGGATATAGTGTATGGTTTAAGTCGAGGCACGATTTAGAATCGGTATCCGCAAGATGAAAACGCCCGTATACAAGTGTTAACGGTTAAGCGCCGCCTCTAAGATATAATGACTTTATACGATTCGGTTAGCGGCACGGCAAAAACCGAACAACAACAACAAATGTAATGTTTGAGAACTTTCAAGCTATCAAGGAGAAATGGGCAATATGCGAGAATGCAATGCTTGATTTTTGTTATCCGATAATTTCGTATCTTTTTTCATCGGTAGGGGCGTTAATAATATAGGCAATGAAGTGCCCGTCACGAAAATTGCGTTTGTAGGCTCAAAAAGACACCTTTTGCACAGACATCGATCTGTCCAGGAGAGCACGGCCTAGACGCACGACGTGAGCTAGCCCGTCTTGTGGTGCTCCAACCTTCTCTAGCAAGCAAGATCGACGACCGGGGCCTTGCGGGCGTGCGCGCTTGCCCATGCGTGTGGGCGCAGATTCTCGGCAGAAGCACGACCCGACCGCACGGGCCGTGCTACTTCGCCCGTCTTGGGCCGAAAAGTTCCCAGTTGGAAATCATTTAATTAATTACGAAAATTAATTAAATCATATTTAATTAATTACAAAAATTAATTAAATATTTAATTTTAAAGGTTTTTGGTCCAAAAAGAATAAGGGCCTTGAAGCCCAGGCCCACGACCCCGACCCACGACCCGGACCCGGGCCGGGCCGGCCGAGCCCGGCGAGTGGGCGGGCGCGGCGCAGCGTCGTGTGCTTTGAACCAAACCCACAAGCATGTAGGTCCTCAACCCTTTAAAAACTTGGGTGCCCCCAAGGGCCCAAACCCATATGTCCAACTTGGGATAAATAAAGTGTGCAACTTTGCCTCCTTTTTTCTATGTGGGATGGAGCATCTCTCCTCTCCCACATTTTCTATTTTCCATACCATTTATTTGTATTAAGTGGCTAACTTCTAGCATTAATTTCTCATTCACCCTAATCGGTTTGAGAAATTCCAAATGCTATTCTCATCTACTCTCTTAGTAGAATTTTTACAAATAATTTAATTCCATTTTTCACAAATGGAAACCACTTAATTAATTGGTCAAAATTGGGTCAACACCCCATTTATCAAAGACCAATTCCAAAAATCCCCACATGAATGAAATTAATGCATGCGTGTATGCGATTAAACTTGAAAGTCTCGGCGAATCGTTATTGCATCGGATAGGTACCTTGTGCCTTTGAACCTTCCTTAGTAAAATACTATCGGATTTATTAGTTTAGTGACGCGATGTCTTGAACTACTCGATCGTTTGTGTAAACCAAGACAACGATGTATTTACACAATAACAACTCTAACACTTGTTGTTCTTACGTTGTGTCCATTTCGCCCTGGACCATATCTTAGGTTCATAAGTGTTTCTTTTGAAGCGGCCATTACTTCTCACTTATATAGGTGATCTCCTATTGAAGAGTATCCCCAATACTCCACCTTTCGGTATAAGAATCATTAAAAGTCTCAAACTTAACCTCACCACATTCAAGGGTTTAAATACACTTGGATGTATCGAGAATGAGCTAACACATTTTCCAAGTGTTCACCAACATTCATAACTTAGTTGTCCCGTTGAACCAAGGTCTTGGGATCTCCAATTCACAAGGTTGGGTTACCGCTATGGACATTCTTTAAGTTGTAGATTTTAAACCCATTCCCCTTAATAGTTAATCTCGATTTATGCCTTTCGTAAGCGGATCCACAAGGTTTTCCTTTGACTTCACGTAGTCAACCGAAATAACCCCATTCGAAATCAATGTTTATTCGTATTATGTCTACGACAAAAACGCCTAGACTTACCTCTTTCCTTTCCAAGAAAGGATAACTTTAATAAATACAACATTTCTTGATTTAATGATCGTACCATCACTTATATCATAAATGCTGAATTTATTTCATTCGACGCTTCTACTTTTTCCAAACCACCCCCACATTCGAAGGCAATCTCCTTTATGAGGTTTGCTAAAAAGTAAAGCTTCTCTTTCAACTTCTGATATCTTGTTTAACACAAGATTATCAAGAATTCTAATGGCTCTCGGCCATTTTTATTTTATTTTGTTAGAACATTGTCCCGACAATCCAGTTAGAATCTCGTTCTAATGGATTTCAGATCTTAGTTCAAACAACTCCATCTTTTACAAGGTGTGTAATCTTTGATGTTATCACATCTTTAGTAAGACTTGATTCAATATGTTACGGTGTTTGCCTTTAGTGTTACAATACTTTCGACAACACCTCATGCAAATGTGGTTTCGGTGTTTACAACACTTTTGGCAACACCTTCTGTTACATTTAAAAATGCAACAGAAACTTCACTGGTGTTCCACAAAGCATGATCATACCCCCACATTTGCCGATTTCCATTTGGAATCCCGGTCGTCTTCCTCAATCCGAAGTCGAACTATCAAATCCTCAAGCCCCATTTCCTTTCGCTTGTGCTTGAGGTGGTTCTAAAATATTTCCACGAAGGCGACAATTTTTCAATAATCGCAGCCACTTGGAATGACTCACTTAATCATCCCTTTAGACACTAATTCGTGAAGTATGATCCGAATTTCTTGCACTCGCTAATCACCGTCTTGGTGTCAACCATCTTATAATCCGTAAATTTACCGACTATAAATTTCTTTGCACCGCATCTTCTTTTATATATCTTCTCCAAAGAGTCCCACAACTCTTTGGACGTTTTGAACGAACTATAGACGTTGTAGAGGGCATCGTCTAGTCCGCTCAAATTATAATTCCGACAAAGAAAATCACCGTTATGCCAAGCATCCACAGCGATTCTCCGTTCTTTGTCGATTCTTCATCACCAACGGGGGGTTCCTCCTTTCTAAACGAGACAGACACCCAAAGTCATCACGTAGAACATCATCTTCTATTGCCATCTCTTGAAGTCGGCACCGAGCACTTTGCTTGGTTTCTCGCCATGAGCGGGCGGCGAGCAAATGACCTTCGAAATTGAGTGAACGATCCTCCGAAGCCATCGTCTTCAACGAAAAGCAATACTTTTCGTCTTGCGATTGTTGGATAAAATATATGGAAGGTTTACGTATGTGAAGTAATGGTTGTATATAGTGTGGTTTAAGTCGAGGCCTGATTTAGAATCGCCTCCAAGACGAAAACGCCCCATATACAAGTGCTAATGGGTTACTCCGCGCCTCTAAGATACAACGAGTTTATACGATTCCCAAGTTAGCGATAACAAAACCGAACAACAATAACAACAGAATGTTTGAGAACTTTCAAGCTATCAAGGAGGAAATGGGCAATATGCAGAATGCAATACTCGATTTTTGTTATCCGATAATTTCGTATCTTTTTTCATCAAGAGGGGCGTTAATAATATAGGCAATGAAGTGCCCGAAAAGACACCTTTTGCATGGCAGATCTGCTCCGGGGAGAGCACGGCCAGACGCACGGGTGTGTCCAGCGCCGGCCGTCTTATTTGGTGCTCCAACCTTCGGCAGCCGACCCACCCTGCACCTGGCCGGGCCGGGCCGGGCAGCGGCAAGACGCGCACGTGTGTGCTTTGAACCAAACCCACAAGCATGTAGATCCTCACCCTTTAAAAACTGGGTGCCCCCAAGGGCCCAAACCCATATGTCCAACTTGGGATAAATAAAGTGTGCAACTTTGCCTCCTTTTTCCTATGTGGGATGGAGCATCTCTCCTCTCCCACATTTTCCATTTTCCATACCATTTATTTGTATTAAGTGGCTAACTTCTAGCATTAATTTCTCATTCACCGGAATCGGTTTTGAGATATTACAAATGCTATTCTCATCTACTCTCTTAGTAGAATTTTTACAAATAATTTAATTTCATTTTTCACAAATGGAAACCACTTAATTAATTGGTCAAAATCGGTCAACACCTCATTTATCAAAGACCAATTCCAACAACTCGTCCAAGACATCCCAAATGAACTAAGTCGCAAAGTGTCAACCATGTCCCCGAAACTCCTCCATTATATTATCGTGCCAAAGCTTCCACCTACTTTTTCAAAGAACCACATAATTTCATTATAGTCTCAACATAAAACCATCAGACAATTAAATCTCTATAAATTAATAACCTTGGTACCGCCAAAATCTATTAATTTAATGAGATATTAAATTCGATGAATCAATAACAATTATTATACAAATGCAGAGATATCGAAATCGCATTTGTCGGGTCAAGAGCACATAATCGAGAGCGAGATGTGAATTGTGAAGTTGAATATAATAATTTTACTTGTAAATCACTCTTTCTAAAAGATCAACATCGATAATATTTAGTAATTTTTTTTTTTTTGAGCAACAAGAAAATCACACTAAAAGTTCTTTACTACATTACAAAAGTCAAATATAAAATTCATGATCACACCAATATCGACAAAAACAAATAACAATATAGATTACTCTTAAATATGTTATATATTAAGGAATTATTAATTTATATATTGCATGGGGCCTTTATGAATTTTTCTATATGTATTATCTTATAAATGTAGCGAATTATTAATTTAACATGTTATCCCAAACTCGGACTGACCAAAAATATTATTTAAGCGATGCTATTAATTAACGAAGTATTAAATTATTGAAGTTTTATCTGTATATCTCTACTCAAATTAATGTCCCACAACAATTTATACATTTTCTACTTCGAGATCATTCTAGCCAACCATAAATACTACAAATACTAAAGGTGTTTGATTTTTTAGCTCCAAAATTTGATGTAGGTCCCAAGGGGTGTGAATAAGGTTTAGAAGGGGGTTGAATAAACCTTACCAACTTTTTGATTTTAGTCCTTTTAAGATTATTACAGAGTTAACTCAAATAGATGTGTCCTTGATGGACAACTAAGTTGGTTATTCAAATAGAGTTAGTCACTCAAATGACTCGATAGAGTCATTGATAGAATAACTCACCGTTTAACCCGAACTTTAACTTGGTTGTGTTGGTTTTATCGAGGGAAGACTTAACACTCTTTGAATTGTTTTAAACTTGTTTTAACACTTGATTTTAGCACTTGGTTATTAATCGTTGGATATCAAATATGAGTTTATCAAAGAGATATAATGTAAGTATGCGAAAATGTAAATGTCTTTGAAAAATAAATGACACATGTAATTTTTATATAGGTTCAAGATGGGGTAATTCTTCTAATCATCTCTTCTCCAACTCCCGGAGGAATCCACTAAGTAACATATCGCTTTACAAAGTGGTGAACAATCTAGAGACAACCTTGGTCACACGGCTAGCTTCTCTTCCGACTCGCTTTCTTCACAGGCAAAAAGCCTTGCTACTTCACTCACTTTCTCAAGCTCTTGGATTTGATCACGAGGCCCTCCAATAACTTGATACTTGGTTCGACCTTGAACCTTCCTACAATCCTCCTTGGAAAGTAGACCCTTTTGATTCTTCAAAAGTTTTCTCTTCAACAGATTTGAAGTTATCTTTCCTTCACTTGTATTGGATCGATTTCCTTCGAGTTTCAAGCTTGAGGATTAGCTTGAATATTCTTGAGAGTATTTGCGGTTAATAGCTTGAATAATACTTGTTTGTTCGTGGTTGAGTAACCTTTTCTCAATGAATTTCCTCACCTTTTATAATGAACTTTTAAAATTTTGCCCGTTGAAGAGATAGACTCGATTTCAAAAGTCACTTGTGTTCATTGGCTTGTCTTGTTGCGATCCTTGATGTTGACATTTACTCGTATTTAATGTTTTGCGGATTGCAGCGTTTACAAACTTGTGCGATCTTTCCATTGGTTTGTTTCTTTTGCACATAATCGGAACTAACACTTTAGCTCGACAACTCTAATATGTTATCATTCTCGAGTAACATTCTTGAATTTCATCAACGGATCTCATTCACTTGTCTTGACTTGATCATAGCAGTCTTTTATTCCTCGTGTGACTTGAGTTAGCTTCAATCCTTGGATGACTCATCCGTCACTTCAACTTGAGACTTGGCTTCTTGAGTTGACTTGATCGACTCTTCATACAATCTTTTCATAGCCGATACACCTTCGATTGAGTTCTTGACTTTTCTTCTTTGTCATACTTAGCATTGTCTCGCAATGTGAGTCTTCACTTCCTATCTTGATTGACTTCTTGTATTTACTGTAGCGTAGTGACTTGGTTCAAATTTTCCAGCCCTATCTATTATAATGCAAATTACGAGAAAATGGGGTGCCAACTTCCTAGTTTAAGTTTTACATGGCATCCATCAAAATATATAAAATAAATTTCCCAACAATTTCCCCTTTTTGATGATGCCAAAACTTAAAAACATTCAACAAAATGTAAACAAAAAGATACATACGACAATGCAAGAAGAAAGAATGTATGCTTAAATAGATCATTTTATTGATCATAGCATTCTTGTCCTTTACATAGCTGCTTACAAATAGTATCATAGCATTCTTGTCAAAACAAAACACATATCTATGCTAAGATACAAGAGAAAATACAAAGTGAAAAATTACAGGGAAAATCACTAAGTATTACAGATGACTTACAAAAATGTATAAGTAATATACATGAAGGGTTCGCAGCAACACTTCAACGCCTTCGCTGTCTCCTTCTTTCTTCTTCAGCTCTGTCGAAGTCATCAGCTCTTTTCCTTTTTCTTTCTTCTTCTGCAGCTCTCTGCTTCTTCTCATAGGCTCTTTTAGCAGCATCATCCTTTCGCTTCCTCTCGAGACATTGCTCGATTTGCCTCCTGTTCTCCTCTTCCTGTCTTCTTACCGTCTCGGCATTCTTCCTTGCCACTTCCCGGGTTTACCACCTCATCATATCCAACCCAAGAGATCATCCACTTCTTTCTGGGATCTACATATTCAATATTTTTGGGTTTTGGACGAGGTCGAGAACCTCTTCCTCCACCACTTCTTCCTCCTCCTATGGGTGTATACTGTATAGGAGTCTTCTCCGCTTACCACCGAGTGGGCGGTAGTCCTGCTTTTTTTTGCTTCTTCGCTGTAACGCAAGACCCTTCTCCCGATCAAATCCTGGCTTGGGCAAGTGACATTCCCGAAAATAGCCTTCGATTCGAGCATTTTGAATTCTTCAATCGATCTTGGCTCGGATCCATTGTCGAAAAAGATCTCGATCTTTCCCTCGCCGAATGCCACCATACTATTTCATCACTTCTTCGATGCGATCATCCGCTTTTTTGTCGAACTCCTCAATCCCCGCTTCGATAATTCATCTTTTCTCCGACATTGGCACAACAGAGTACCCGATGGGTAGGGTTATGGGGAGTTTGCTCAAGATGGAGGCGAATTTGACCTGCCGAGGGTTTCCAGACTATCATTAACGCACGATTTTTCGAACGTTCCCCCTCACCTTTTCCTTATTCTCACCGCAGATTCTTTCAACTTTTCTTCTTTTGATCTCCTTAGGACTCCTCTTCCCCATTTTTGGCATCATCAAAGGAGAGAGGACCCCAGGGAACATGCCTTCAAGCATGAAATCGAGTCTTACGAGAGCGGAAGATTGTTTGAGTCTCACGCAAAGATAAGTTGTCCGAAATTCTGAGCGAGTTGCCTTGGACTCGGCTACCACCAATCTTCATTTCAAATGCCATGAGTAGGCTGAATTTGTCATTCATTGCGTTCTCAAGGCGCATAATTTCTTTTCTTTGGAATTCTTGTAGCAACTTCATTTCGGTTTTGTGAGACTCATGTAACATTTCGATATACGCCGCATCCTTTGCTTGAGATCGCATTGTCAGCCATCCAGACGAGCATTCTGCCATACAGTGCTTTGCAATAATGAACTTGTTCGATTCGCATGGCAGATTGCTGTTGAGACCATTCTCAGATCCACACCACTATCCCTCTCAAGTCTGCTATGAGGGTAGCGTCCCTGTTGTCCATCTTAAGTCGAGTGAGGCCCGATGTCTTTCAATCTTCTCAATATCTTCACAGATTTTCTTGAAGATCTCACGAAACTCGCTTATCTCACTTGATTCACCTGCAGCCACTCTTGAAGAAAGTTGAACTCCTACCGAACAATGGTGTCAAGTGAACGATTGGATCTTCTCTCACAAAGAATCTTCTTTGTTCGTAGTGGTCTCTTCTTCCAAATCTGTAGGATCGGCATGAAAGGAAATTTCTTCTGAAAGGCATCATCACTCACATATGGGATGGTTTGTGAGGTTTGTGCCTGTGATGATGCAAATTCTATTAGCCTCATCTGTGGTAGCTTCATCGGCAGCGGTCACATCCGCGGGAGCCTCGTGACGGAGCCGATGTAGTCGTTACTCTGCGCACTGGGCGGTTGAGAGATTTTGCCGAGGCGGGCCGAGAGCCCACTGTCTTAACAGCGTCTTCGGTCTTATCGATTTTTCTAAATGAATAACCTGGTTCCTCGCCGCACCATCGGGCGTCAACGCATGATGATGAGACCTGTGGACTTGGCTCATCATCGGTTAAATTTTGACGACCAGCTTTGTCACTTAGTCAAGCTCGTAGTTTGAGAACATCCTCACTGGGTCCTTAATTGGATCTCGCAATCGAGTGGACTCGCTTCATCTTCGCACCCCCAAGAATGATGTGTCTAAGTTCTCCTGGGAGTCATGAAGTGCGCTTATCTCCTCTTCTATTTCAGTGCATTAAACTGGAGGAATGTTCTGTGTCTCTTCACCCTTACCTAAGGAAGTCTCAACCTCCCTTAGGCCTTCATAACCTCCAAAGACTCAACTGCAAGAGGACTTCAATGTTCCCTTCGGCGAGTCTCAATCTGCCTTAGGGTCTTCGACCATGGCATCCATAGGGGTCTCAACCCCTTGGATTGCACTTTCACTGCCCAGAGTGTTAAGTCCCGGGGCATCTTCATCCTATGCCTCGACTGTAAGAATAGTGTCGTTAGTTTCAAAGGTGACACTTCACTGGGACAGACTTCAATCGTCCGAGCCAAATGTCAATTATGGTTCTTTGTCAATTTTCACTTTGCCTCTTTTCTTCAAATTTGAGTCATCCACAACAACCTCCAACTCGTTGTGGTGGAGTGAGTTTCACCCTTAGCTAGCGCACCACCGAAAGTGACTAATGGTGGGGTCACCCTTCTCCGCACTTGCGGCTTCTTCCGTTGAGTGCTCAACCGGGCCGGGTGGGTAAAACACACTCTTCAGGGTCAGCTTAACTGGGTGACCAAAATCCCGATTTCATTGCCAATGCCCTTAGATCCATCCTCCGATTGTATAGGGACGTGGTTGTAGTGATGATCGAGGCAATGTGTCGCGCCACTCCTAAAGATCGGTTTTGCGGGAGAGATTGAGATGACTCTTCTAGTCCTTCAACTAATTGTTGCTCGTGCATGAGTCTTGATTCCCTCGAGCCCGCCGCATGTCCGACTTCTCTTTGCAGTGAGGGGATCCATATCCTTTTCATTGTCTCGTGTACTCAACAAGAGTTTCATGAGTATGCTCGTGAGTACCGGTGAACATGCACATCTTGGATTTTTCTAGTGCACGAGCTTCCTCCTTAGATTTATCTTTCTCATCGGCTTTAATGATGCGGAGAAGTTCCATACTGATTGTCTTCATCAAGGGCATGTCGAGCAGTTTGAGACCCCAAGAAAATGAAACAACTCTTTCTTCCTCTTCAATGTACCTGGATGAGCGAACTACATCCTTGAGTGATCAAGTTTCCATTCCCTCCATTCTCGTAGACGCCTCTCGGATATCCGGATATAGTGGGGAGTACATGATGACATCGTCATCATCATCTTCGCCTCTTCTTGCCCTCTTTTTCGGAATTGAAGGCAAGAGACTCGCTCCTCCTCCTTCTCAAAGAAAGATTCATAGGTGGAGAGACAACCTTTTAACTCGGATGTTTAGTTGTCTTTGTTGCTTTACTTCCCTCGCCTGACGCCCGTTGAGTCTTCATCGGGACTCGTTGATTGCCCTCAACGGTTTAGTGGATTCATCAATCACTTCAGAGACTACACTTCCCGAGTGTCGCAGCCTCGATGCTTTCTCCGAGTGAGTTGCGATTCAAATGTTTTTCTTCCAATTCAGATCGCCAACCATTCTTCTTTTTGGGACGAACCGTAGGAACTTCCGGTTTTAGATTCATGGTTTCATCACCGTGGAGACTTGGGTATTCTTCTTGGAAGGAGTCGCCTTCCTCGACTTAGCGATCCTCTTCTTTTGTATGGGCTGGAGAAGGGATTTGGGGTTCCTTCTCACCTGCAGGGGCACGATACTTTGGCTGCAGGGGCAAAGTCATCCTTTTTCTTAGTCAGGGGCAACCTTCTTCTTTGAGCCGCAGGGGCAACTTTCTTCTTTGGAGGAGGGGTAGCAAATTGTGTGTCCTCGTGGTCACCGATTCCCCCTCACTTGTGTCTCCGCTTTATTTGCATGGGCTCTCTTCCGGGCACCAGAGAGGTTAGCCCGAACATCCTTTTGTTGACATGGAAGGGTTTGCCATGTTGAAGAGCAATACCCTTCACTTACGGCCAAGGTGGCCAATCACAAGGCCATATCCAAGAGATCCTCCAAAGGATCCATATTCCTTAAACGTCTTATTCATCACATTCATGGAGAGTCTCTGTTGTACACTAACTCAGCCTTGATTTAACCTTTTTGCCCTACATGATCGCAGCCTGACGATCGGCTTAGTCTTTGACGATTGGTTGAAGCCGCCAAACTTCATATCAATACACTTGAGACGACATCCATCACCTTATGATAGTCGCCCTTCGCCAGCTTCTTATCACCGTAGACCACCTTGGCGCGACACTCCGGTTTGGCTATCTCTTTCCACGCAGCCAGCCCAAGTCCACATCGACTTCATGAATATCATGTATGCCTTCCGACGGCAATAAGCGAAAGCTCCGCAAGGTCCTTAACATTTATTATTATGTCTTTGCGGTGAATAGAAGACTTGATCCCTTCGTCCCGCAACTCCGCGTTCTCGCGAGAACATCACAACCTCCTCGAGGTATGTATGCAAGTACTCCATGGTTAGAAAAGCCTTGAGACCTCGACTTTTCTAGCATCTCGCTTATCTTCTTAACAAGGGTTTCATCGTAACCCCTGTCACAATTCCTTCAAATCCACCGATGCTCCTAAGTGGATTTGCTTTGAGAGCTTGACATAATCGAACTTTGGTGCCATTTTCGAAAAATTTTACCGATTAAAACCGACGAACTTGCTGGAGAGTATTTAGGGTTTCCGAGAGAAAGTATAACTTGTTTTTTCCTTACTTGAAGATGAACAATTTACGTGAGTATGAGAGAAGGTTGAAAAACATATATATAAGAGGTATGAAAGGATAGTTCTATGGATTTTGAATTTTGATCGAGATCAACGGCTCGAGATAAGAATGTGAAAACCGCATTTAATTCCTTGCATTTAATGCGGCATCATTTATATCCAATCATATGCTTATCAGTGCGACTTTTTCTTTGTTTCGTCATTATTACGCTGATGTCATCCTTAAAAATATTCCCGCTCATTTAAAACGATTTGCGTTTTTGTCTCTTAGTTCATAAATGACTCGGCTTATATCAAATATGACTTAACTCTACTTCTTTTTTCATTAAGTGACTCATATGTCACTAACTCGATCAAATGACTTTCCGACATGGTTGTTTCACTTGGCTAATTTGTGAAACTTGCTCTCTTCTCATTTTCTCATCGATTTTTTTCTCGATTGAGTCTTCTGAGTGTTAACTCAGCTCAATTAACCCTAGCTCATTCTTAATTAACTCCTCAAATCTTGATTCACATAGGGGTTTAGTGAATATGTCAGCTAACTGCTTATCAGTTGAGATATATTCCAAGGTGATGTCTTTCTTTTCAATATGATCTCTTATAAAATGATATCTCGACATCAATGTGCTTTGTTCTTGAATGCAACACAAGATTTTGAGTGATCGCATAGCACTTGTGTTATCACACATAATTGGAATTTTTTTCTTCAATCTCATAGTCTCTCACCAAGTTGTCTCATCCATAAGACTTGGGCACAACAACCGCCCGCAACTATGTACTCGTCACCGTTGATGTGGCTATTGAGTTTTGCTTCTTGCTAAACCATGAAACCAATCTATTTCCAAGCATTTGACATGTACGAAGTACTATTCCTATCAACTCTACATCCAAAGATAGTCCGAGTCCGAGTAACCAATAAGCTTGAATCCACCTTCCTTTGATACCATAAGCCAACTTCCGGCATCCCTTCAAATACATTAGGATTCTCTTAGTTGCGAATGTGGCTCTCTTTTGGTGCAGATTGAAATCTTGCACATACACCTACCGCAAAGGTAATGTTTGGCTCTGTTGGGTCATTAAGTAGAGTAGTGATCCAATGAGTGCTCTATATATGGTTTGATCTACTGACACTTGCCATCCGCATCCATGTCCATCTTGGTGATGTGTTCATTGGTATTTTCACGTAAGACTTCTCTTCCATACCAAATTTCTTCATTAGATCTCTGGTGTATTTTGTTTGACTTATGAAGGTTCCACCTTCAATTGCTTGACTTGAAGTCCTAGGAAGAAAGTCGCTCTCCCCATCATGCTCATCTCAAATTTAACTTGCATGAGGTTTGAGAACTTATCACATAGCTCTTTATTTGTGGATCCAAAAACGATATCATCCACATATATTTGAACAAGCGAGAATACTCTCTCCATCTTGAATTAGAAGAGTGTTCTATCCACTTTGCCTTTGGTAAATCCATTGTCGATTAGAAATTGAGACAATGTATCATACCATACTCTTGTGCCTGTTTTAATCCATATAATGCTTTCTTGAGCTTGTACACCTTATCTCCAATAGTCTTCTCAAAACCGGAGGTTGTTCAACATAGACTTCTTCCTCTAGTCCATTTAGAAATGCACTCTTCACATCCATTTGATACACAAAGAAATTCTTATGTGCAAAGATATGCAAGAAACATCCTTATTGCTTCCAATCTTGCAACAGAGCAAAGGTTTCATCAAAATCTATTCCCTCTCTTGAAATACCCTTTGGCTACCAATCTTGCTTTTTTTCTCACCACATATCCTTCCTCATTCATCTTGTTTCTGAAAACCCATTTTGTGCCAATAACATTTTGATGGGTTGGCCTCTGCACCAATTCTCATACCTTGTTTCTTTCAAATTGATCCAGCTCTTCTTGCGTGGCTTGAATCCAATGTGTGTCATCCAATGCTTGTGACACATCTTTTGGCTCTTGGGAAATAAAACAAGTAAACATTACTTCATGTTGTGCTCTGGATCTGGTTCTTACGTCATCTCTTACATCTCCAATGACTAACTCGGTGGATGGTCTCTCGGCCATCTCACATCGTTGGAGCAAGTCACCGGTGGATTCACCGCCTTGCGCCCAAGTTGTCTTGAACAGCTCTTCCATCTTCATTCAACAGAGACTTTCCAAATTGTCTTTGAGATTCAAATATCTCATCTTCATCCGTGTTGATTGCTCTTATTTCGACTTCAACATAGGGACTCTTCAAAGATAGTTGGTTGATTCATATTGTCGATAACTCTTCAATGTCTCCTCCATTTACATTAGGTTCATCAAAAACCACATGTATAGACTCTTCTATGACCATAGTCCTCTTGTTAAACACTCAGAGGATTTTCTCTCACCGAGTATCCCAAAAAGATATACCTTCATCACTTTAGCATCAAAAGCATTCAAATTATCATTTCCATTGTTGTGGATGAAGCATTTACATCCAAATATCGTGAAGTACCCAACATTTGGCTTTCTCCCGTCCAAATTTCATAGGAGTCTTGGTTAATTGCACTCGTTAATCATGCATCTATTTTGAGTATAGCATGATGTGTTAATGGATTCACCCAAAATCTCTTAGTAATCCACCTTCAAATGCTAACATGGTCCTTGCAACTTCCTTGAGAGTTATGTTCATTCTTTCACTACTCCATTCTCACGGGAGTCCTTGTCAGATAACTCATGAGCAATACCATTTTCAACACAATAACGAGTAATTATCCCATTGACAACTCAGTTTCTTCTATCGACCTTATCTTTATAATGGTTTGCTCTTTTCATTTTGAACTCTTTTCATCACCGAGGTAACTTCGCAAAGTTTCCTTCTTTTTGCACATGAAGATTGTCCATGTATATCTTGAGTAATCATCTACCACCACTAAGGTGTATTTCTTTCCACTTATGATGGTTGGTTCAACGACCAAACAGATCCATATGCAATGATGTAATATCTTTGTTGAAGAAGGACTTGCTTGTCCTTGAATGAAGATTTTATTTGCTTTCCCATCCGCAAACATAACATACATTTTATTTCTTGTACACCGAGTCCGCAATCCTTCTACAAGATAACTCTTTGCAAGCTTGTTGATTGTCTTGAAGTTCGGATGACTCAACCTTTTGTGCCACGTACCAACTTGATTCTACCGTGCTTTTTGCTAACAGACAGACAAGTGCTTGGTGTAGCAAAGAGACCATTCTACTACATACATATTCTTCTATCTTGATCCTTGCAAAGACTATTTCATTTGATTCAAAGATCCTTGATATGGCACACTCCCATATTAAATCCAACATTATAAACCTTGTCATAGAGTTGGGCGATGCTTAACAAAGTTGAAGTTGAGGCCTTCAACATAAGCAACATTTGTGATTTCCAATCCATTCTTCTTGATAGATCTTGTGCCTTTGATTTCCCCCCGAGCTTCATTTCCTCCAAATATGACTTTTGCGCCTAATCTCCTTGAATCTTGACAAAGGTTTTTCTTATTTTCTCATATGTCCGAAATGTTCGCTATCCATGTACCAGGTTCATTGGCACTTTCGGATGTTCCTTGAACCTGCAATCAAGGAAATTAGTTTTTAGGTACCCATACTTGTCTATGTCCTGAGGGTTAGTGCTATAAGATGATCCAACCAACCTATAGCCAAAGGACTTGACTCTAAGAGGTTTCCATCTATCGCCATAATCATAGTGTACATTAGCAAATTGCTTGGGGTTTTAGGTTCATACAAATTGTCTCTTTTGTCCGTATGCCTACGTGTTTGTTTTTTAGCAAACTCGCTTTCTTTGGATATTTGTGATATTTCTCAGTGTAGTACATGGGTGCATATGTGCGTTGATAATAGCTCTTTTCCATTTGGAATGACCTTTGCCGAGGGTTTAGGAACTTTCCATTTAGGCTTGTATTCCATTGGTCTTTCTTGATATTTTACATTGTACCAATCACTTGGTTTGGATAGTTTCTACCATTCCCATCATATGTATTTTTCTCATGAAATTTTTGGGGTTTCGATAGCTCTGTTTGCTCTTCACAGAGTATATTATGTTTGAGTTTTTGAGGAACTCCTACCGATTTCTTCTCACCATTTTTCCAAAGATACTCAATCGGCCGTTTTTCTTTCCCTTTATATCAAAGGCCAGTTTGTTTGTGATTGTGCTTAGGAGTTTATGTCGGTGCAACATTTGGTGTTTTGAGTTTTTGAGATGCTTCATTGCTTGAAGATCCTTTTTACAAAATCACTCTTGGAGTTTGACTATGCACAAATGGAATTGAACCATATGCCCGTCTTATCTCCACATTCCTTTTAACTCATGATAAGCTCATCCAATGATTTGGATGCCTTCGTAAATGAGACAATCACATTTTTGAGATCTTTTTCTCTTTTCTATAGCAGCTTATCTCTACTATCATTTTGGCATTCTAAGCCTTTAGCTTTGTGTTATCCTCACTATGTGACTTAGAGTACTACTCTCTTAGTCACCGTGAGTTTTAGCTTTTGAGATGGTCAAGTTTTCCTCATTTAGAAGTGTGTGTGAGGATTTTATGTACTCAAAATCTTTCATCATTTTGCCTAATGAATAGTAAAGATCAGTGGGTGATGAAGTGTGTGTATCACAATCACTATCACTTGAATCAATGAGATGAGTTAGAGTGTACCTCATCTTCTTAGTCCGGTTGATCTTGTTCTTTAGCCATAAGGCGATCATGGCCTCTTCTTCGAGTCACTTGAGTAGTCGCCTTCACTACTGAGTCGGGCCGCTTTTTAGACTTGGCCGTCTCGGCCCGAAGAGAGATGTTAAACGGGTCGAGGGCGCGGGCCCCGCTTAAACCGCAAAAAAACGGGGTTAGGGCCTTCTAAATGCTGTCCGTTTAAATTCGGCCTTTTTGGACCGGGACGGCCCACCATGGGCAAGCAAACTGTCACTTGCTTGCCACTTACGGGCGTCCGTCAAATTTTTTTTTTTAATTTTTATATAATATATAATTATTAATGAAATAGAAAAAGAAAAATAGGGCCACTACAGATTTGATACCATGACCTCTTTGTGGGAAAAGAGTGGACAATCCACTGGCTACATAATATTTCGTCCTAATAGCAAACGAGATTTATATTTGACAAGTCAGTTGCACCAATCAAGTGATTTTCCTATGGAAAATATTTTTATAGTGACTTAAATGTAATCAATTATGATGATTTAAAGTATTATATAATTTATATCTCTCTAATAAATACAATACTATAATCTAAAAAATTTAAAATTTTCGTGACTTAAATGTGTCAAATAATTGAAACTTTATGCAAATAATTATAAAGATGAATTTGTTGTATTTTGAAATTCCAACTTATCTCACGCACAAACATTGAACATCAAATCGTGTTTTATCATTATTTATATTTATTTAATTTATTTGACAAAAATCAAAAGGTATTAAGAAAATATTCATTATATAATGTTTATCATTCTACATTGTAGTTTGTTGTTTCTATTTTCATTTTAGAAATGAGTTTTTGCACATATTTTTGTTTTAACTCTTATTGCAAGTAAGTATGTTCTTAAAGTTCAAAGCCTTTGACGATAATGATGATGTTTGATTATATTTGAATTTTAAGACTTTTATCCTTGTAATGAAACATAAAAAAATTGTGTAATTTAGTTTTGCATATTTAGTTTGATTATTATATTGTTATACATGCTTTAGTATAAAAATTAGATTTAAATAAAAATTATTTTTTTTGGCTTGTAGCCCGTTAGTGGCCCGTTTAACTTAAGCCCACTAGGGTTAGGGTTAGGTTCGCAAAATGCTAGCCCGCATAGTAGTGGCCCGCTTAGCCCGAAAACCGTTAGTGGCTGGCCCCATAAGTAAGGGCCGGCCGCTTAACATCTCTACTCGCCAGCCTCCCGCTGACCAACATGGTTTTCTTCTTTTTCCGCTTTCTTTCTCTCAAGACTTTTCTTTCTTTCTTCATTCCTATATTTGTTGATGGATAGAACAATCAATCGCAAAATCTCCTGGTTGTCTCAGCCTCCAACACGGGTTCTCACTCTTTGAAAGCTCATTTGTGATTTCTGAATCTTGCATCCAATCGATCCATGGATTCACTCGCAAATATTTTGAAATTTTAAAATTTTTGAACAACAACAGACTATTTATTTTCTTTAATTTGCTCGATCCTTCGCAAATTAAAGTTAGCTTATATTTCTTTTGTTGTTTTGCAGATTTGACTTTGTTGAACATCGCTTTGTCCAAAGTCTTGTAAAGTATGTCCTTGCCACATGTCCAAGTTGTATCTCTTCCTATCATCATTTGTCCACTCGATCATTGGTTTTTCAACCATGGGCCGGTCTTTCTTCAGCCAGATAGCTTCCTCTCCTTCAACCGGAGCCGCACTTCAAACAGTGTTCACTTTCAATATTTGTAGTGGCCCATCCTCTATCACAAGCCACATTTCATCATGTAGAGCGGATATTGAGCACGCATATGAATTTTTCAATCATCAAATTCTTCTACAAAGGAACATAGGAATGCGTGTCATATTTGCTTCCATGATAATAACTCGCTAAAAGTGAAAGATTTTGAAAATGTAAGTGTTTAAAACCTTTTTCAAAAGATAAAGATCTAGTTTAGTAACCAAGCTTTGAAGGCTCAATGAACCAACCGCCTGATACCACTTGTAGGTCCCAAGGGTGTGAGTAAGGTTTAGAAGGGGGTTGAATAAACCTTGCCAACTTTTCAATTTTAGTCCTTTTAAGATTATTACGAGTTAACTCAAACAATGTGTCCTTGATGAATAGCTAAGTTGGTTATTCAACAGAGTTAGCCACTCAACAGTCGATAGAGTCATAACCTAAACTTTAACTTAGTTGTGTTGGTTTTATCAAAAAAGACTTAACACCCTTTGGATTGTTTTAAACTTGTTTTAATACTTGATTTTAGCACTTGGTTATTAATCGCTTGGATAGCAAATATGAGTTTATCAAAATAGATATAATGTAAGTATGCGAAATGTAAATGTGCTAAAAAATAAATGACACAGTAATTTTTATAGAGGTTCAAGATGGGGTAATTCTTCTAATCCTCTCTTCTCCAACTCTGGAGAATCCACTAAGTAACATATCGCTTTACAAAGTGGTGAACAATTTAGAGACAAACTTGGTCACACAAATTAGCTTCTTCCGACCACAGCTTCTTCTTCACGTGCACTCGCTTTTCTCACTTTCTCAAGCTCTTGGATTTGATCACGAAGCCCTCCAATAACTTGATCTTTGGTTCGACCTTGAACCTTTCTACAATCCTCCTTGGAAAATAGACCCTTTTGATTCTTCAAAAGTTTCCTCTTCAACAGATTTGAAGTTGTCTTTCCTTCACATCTTGTGTTGGATCGATTTCCTTCGAGTTTCGTGGCTTGAGGATTAGCTTGAATATTCTTGAGAGTATTTGCGGGTTAATAGCTTTTATAATACTTGCTTGTTCGTGGTTTAGGTAACCTTTTCTCAATGAATTTCCTTAGCCTTTTTATAGTGAACTTTTGAAATTTTGCCCGTTGAAGAGATAGGCTGATTTCAAAAGTCACTTGTGTTCGTTGGCTTGTCTTGTTGCGATCCTTGATGTTGACATTTCCTCGTATTTAATGTCTTGCGGATTGCAGCGGCGTTCTAACACTTAGTGCAGTTCTCCCATTGTTTGTTCCTTTTGCACATAACTCGAACTAACACTTTATCTCTCGACAACTCTAATATGTTACCATTCTCGAGTAACATTCTTGACTTTCATCAACGGATCTCATTCAGCTTGTCTTGATTTATTGCGATCTTTTATTCCCCGAGGTGACTTGAGCTAGCTTCCAATCCTTGGATGACTCATATGTCACTTCAACTTGAGACTTGGCATCTTGAGTTGACTTGACGACTCTTGTCATACAATTTCAATGTGATACACCTTCAATCGAGTTCTTGACTTTTCTTCTTTGTCATACTCGGTTGTCTCAAATGAGTCTTCACTTGATCTTGATTGACTTCTTGTATTTCCGGGCGTAGGCGACTTGACTTCAGCTTTTCCCGTTGCTATCTATACAAGGCAAATTATAAGAAAAATGGGGTGCCAACTTCTTAGTTTAAGTTTTAATGACATTCATCAAAATCTATAAAATAAATTTTCCAACATTTGACAAGAGATATGGTTGCTCGAAAAGGACATTGTTGAGAAATTTTTATAATAGATTTTGATGATGCTACGTAAAACTTAGATTAGGAAGTTGGCACCCCACCTCAACATGGAAATGAACTGTAATAGATATGGTTCTTTTAGCTTAGTTGAAGCACCAAGTTGAAGATTTGCAGTTGACTGAAGATCAAAGTGAAGAATTTGATGTGTGTCGATTGAGTATTGCAAAAGATATCGGTCAAGTATGCGAGAAAAGTTGTCTTAGTCGTGATCGACAACGTCACTCCCGTAGAAAGTGGAGATGACTGCCTACAGGGTTAAGCAAAAAAAAGACTCAAGAAAGTCAAGATATTCGTTGTTAAGCAAAGTCAAATGTTTTGCGAGAAAGAGGAAACATGTGAGAGACTGAGACCATAAAATTGTTTTTTGAAAGAGTCAAAAAAAGGCTAGGAACAATGGGATTCTCTTGCAAACCTGGCAGATTTAAAGAAAGGTTCGCAGTATTAATACCGGGATCGATCTATATCAAATCTTTGCAAGACAAGACAAGTCAACGTCCTCAAAGTGTAGTTTGAAAAAAATAGATTTATCTCTTCAACTGGATACATTTTTCAAACATGCACAATAAATGGTGAGGAACTTTAGAGAGAGAATTTTTTATGCAACTTAAGACACAAGAGAAATCAAGCAATGAGTGCAAAGTAATCTTCGAGCATACATTCAATCCTCAAGCCTAAAACTCAAGGAAATCGATCCAACACATTGAAGAAAGACAAATTCAAACTGTTGAAGAGGAAAACATTTTGAAAGATAAGGGGTCTACACATCCAAGGTTGAAGGAAGTGTAGTGAGGTTCCGGATTCGAACCAAAGATTTGGACTTTTTAGAGAGCCGCGTGATTAAATCCAAAAGTCTAAAGGAGCTAAAAAGCGGGAGAGTCATCTTGTGAAGAGTTAGTCCTGAGAAGCAAAAGCCAACCGTGTGATCAAAGCCTAGATCGGGTAATTATTCTTTTGTAGAACGTCATTTTCACTATTACTAATGGATTACCTCCGGGGTTGGAGAAGAGGGGATTAAAGGAATTACCCCTTCCTCGAACCACTATAAAAATTGATATGTGTCTTTTACATTCAACATTTTCATTTCTTGCATATCTTAT